>JAHREE010000214.1:163193-198137 GCA_033628505.1 Tringa tobata
CCTGGCCCACCACCACCACCTCCGCTTCCACCGTCAGGGCCTCCGCCGCCGCCACCACCTCCTCCTCCTCTTCCCAGCCAAGTTCCTCCCGTTCCCCCTCCACCTCCTGCTCCCCCCCTCCCTTCCTCTGGATTTTCAGCGGGATTCGTGTCCGAAGAAAATCGCCCTTTAACTGGACTAGCAGCTGCACTTGCTGGAGCCAAACTTAGGAAAGTCTCACGGGTAAATACAGCTTTTGTTTCTTTTTTCCGATTCCCATCTCTATCTAAATCCTGTCTTCCTGAACTGGATGTAATTTTTCTTCAAGATGCATAGCGGTGTAAAGACTTTTGGGGTAGGCTTAATTCATTATTAAAAAAGTGTTACAGGATGTACTACCAGCTCATCACGTTCTCTATACAGTTATTTCTTTCTTGTCTGTGAACGTTTCCTTCTTTCATTGTTGGCTATCATTTTATTTGCGCATCTTCTGTTATTTTTGTGTGTTACAAAGGGCGAAGACTCCTCCAGTTCAAGTGGAGGAGGAGGCGGTGGTGGCTCTGCTTCATCTAAAACAGAGAGTAGCCGTGGAAATGGACCCCTTCCCTTGGGAGGCAGTGGGTTGATGGAAGAAATGAGTGCCCTGCTGGCCAGGAGGTAAGGACCTGTTCATGTGCTCCAGCTGCTTGGTCATCACAGAGGGAGGATTTTGGGTACCTGTTTGCAGCTGGCGAAGGATCAAATAAATAAGCATGGGCTTGCTCATGTGGTTGCTTTGTGAAGTTGATAACATTTAGTGAATAGCTGTTTTCACTTGAGTGTAATTGAGTACTTTTCTTCTGTGTAAGTCTTTGTGCAGCAGCAGGGGAGGGGATACGGACTTCAAGAGGAGAAAGAATTGCACAATTTCTTTGGCAGGAGGGCTTTGTCCTTGAAAGTACTTTTTTAAATGCTACTTTTCAATTATCAAGCTGTGTATATCTTTAACTACCCTAAACAACATTCTTCCTTCTTAAAGCCATGATGATCTTGGTAACTTCTGTCTCTGCTTATAGGAGAAGAATTGCTGAAAAGGGATCAACAGAACCAGAGCAGAAAGAAGACAAAACTGTGAGTTGAGAAATTTTATCTACTTCACGTTATTCAATACTAGATTATAACAAAGAATCTAATGGTGTACCTGAGAGATTGTTTATACTTTACCATATATATATATATGCACACACATAACCGCTATTTTGTGAAGTGCGTGGTGCTTGCACATTTTATATGTACAATTGAGCAGAACCATTTAAATCTATATAAAAAGTGGAATAACTATTTGAACAGTTGAGATTAATCTGTTAGATTCGCAAAAGTCAAAGGTGTTTTTTTTTCTTCTCTCTTCTTCCTCCCTCCCCTTCTCCCTCTCTCCTCCCTCTTAATCAGGAAGAATCAGAGTCTTCAACTTCTAAGGTTTCTTCAACAAGCACACCGGGTAAGTAGCACAGGTTTGTGAACTCTGTGACTCTGTAATGCTAAAATCTAATGACGAGTCTCAGCCAGCTGTGCTGAATTTGGGAGCCTGCCTCTCCTCCCATGTTTACAGCTTGGCATTTGGCTGTAGAACGGGTTCTGATTCAGAAGATGGCAGATAAAAAGAGCATCCACTGGAACAGTGTGCTTGGTATAGGGGTCTACTGTGTCAAACCTATGGGGCTGAGGCACAGAAAGCAGTTGGTGGTGAAGGGGAAAGCAGCTGTCCTTCAGTTCTTGCAGGACATGAGTTGGGACAGTAGTTTTTTTCCTTCAAGGCCGATGTACAGCAGTATGTGAGTCAGATAGAAGCAGTTGCTGCTTCCAGGTACTTTAGTAAAGTTTCCCTCACAACAAATCTCCTTTCTAAATCAATATTGGTGTACGGAGTTAGAAATTCAACTGTGATCCCTCTGCTGGGATGTGCTGGTGGCAGGGTTAGGAACTGGGTAGCCAACACTTCTGCTGCAGTCAGTAAGGAAAGCTTGTGTGTCATCAGCTCTGTAGCTGGCCGAGATACACTGTCAGCACATATGTGTGTTCATACTCTAAATGCTTGTGTTACCAGGGCTCACATGGCACGCAAGACTTTATTTTCCTGTACTTCAATAGTACCTTCTTGCACACTTAGCTTCCCTGGCCACATCCGCACTATGTGCATACAAAAGCGGAGGATATGCCATATAACCATCAGTTTATCATTCCCAAAAGATACTGGAAGCAGAAGGCAGATGACTGGGTAATGACTGGGTAACGAATATACCATCTCCAGTATGTTTTAGCTTTCTTTGTTGATTGCTTGCCCAGGTGTTCTATACTTTTTCACTAGATGATTCAGCCACGTGACAGTCTGCAGACCTTAATATTGAAAATGACTGCTGTAGAGTGAGCAAAATCCAGGTGGCCACTGGCTGTCGGGTAAAAAGGAGAGCTGGGAGCTAAGTGTGTCCCAATGGAAATAACTGGAAAAATGTTAGTATTGAGATACAGCCCATAGTCTAAAGAAATTAGAATGCAAGACTTAGGTAAGACCACTGAAGGGCAAAAAAATAAACTCGTTCACCATGCAAGAACATAAAAGAAATAGGCCTTAAGTGAACTGTTTGCCCTGTTTTGGCTGTGATTTCTATGCGTCTGCTGTTGACAAACAAACCTGCACAATAAAGCTCACTCTCACATGTCACTTTAGATCACGGTAATAAACTCAGGATAGTGAGTCAGAGTTCCTTGAAGAGGATTCTAAGCAGAACTGAAAGCAGGTTCCAGAATGGAAAGTGAAGCATGAGTGTGTAATAAAGATTTAAAAGCAAATTAGACACATATCTATAGACTAGACCCAAAAATCCTCTGCTGCAGCGTATCATAGAGCGCTTGCCCGTAGCATATAAGCTGCCCACATGGGAAAAGAAATGCACAGTACAACTTTATCTGGTATCACGGGTGGTAAGTAAACAAACTACAATCTCTTCTGGTTACAAAACCTTCCGTTTTGTCTCTGTATTATTTTGAAAGGGGAAAATGATACATTGCAACTTTAGAAGTATCTTTATGGAGACAAGACTTCCGTGGAAAATAAATACAGTATTGCTGAAAGGTATTCTAGTTGGGTGAGGTTGTATTATCCCTGCTATGGCTTCCTTGAAATTGACACTGAATTAATTTTATGTAATTCATTAACAGCTCAGGAAAACTCCTTTAGCTTAAAAACATATTCCCATAGTATTTGAAGCTATTGGCTTACAGTTCCAGATTTTCGTATTTCCGCAGCTGAAGCAATAAAACCATAAAGTGTAGGCAGACCTTCTCCCAGTTGGATTAAGAATTAAATGGCATTTACAATGTCTAGAACAAAAGTGAGACTTCCAGGTGCTATGACAACATAAAGGGTAGTATGACTAAAAATATGATGAATACAACAGGAGGTAGCTTAGTAGTAAAAACAAACGAACAAGAACAAGCGAAAACAACCCAAACAAACCACAAAAGACTGACTAAAGTTGTCAGGCACTTAAAGTTTCCTCATGTGAATTGCACAACAAATAGAAAAAGACAGGTTTTAATCTTCTCATAATGTTTTTCAGAACTAACAAGAAAGCCTTGGGAAAGAACAAATACAGTGAATGGAAGCAAGTCACCTGTTATCTCCAGGTATTCCCTTTTGTTCCAGCCATCTTTTCCTTGCTTTTGCTATTGTTGCTCATGCCACTAAGAATACTGGACTGAAACAGCAAAAATTATCTTAATAATAGTAAAAGCAAAATGTAGGGGCTTAAAATTACTGCTGCGAAAATGCTTCTGGCAGTTTTAATTAAGAAAGAAGAATTGCTTTTGGAGGATGCCAGCAAGTGAATTTTTTCACAATAAAGTCAAAAGTAAAATCCAAAAGGATTCCTTAACAATTGCTGGTGTATAACTTCAATTATTAAACATTGCTGTAGGCAAACATATACCTTAACTCTTTCTATTTCTTTAAAGTCTGAAATTTCCTGCAAGGGAAGACCAAATTCAGTGCTGTGACTCATATGTTCAGTAGTAGATCTAGTGAATAGGTATTCTCCTTTCTGTTTCTGTGCTGGTCATAGAATGGTTATCTTGATACTTAAGCCATCTTGGTAAGATTTGATTCTGTGATAATTTTGAGTCCCTGTGTCATACCAATCCAAGGAAGACCCTCAGAAAGAAGTGTAGGAATATTATACCTCCTTCAATGAATTAAACTATCTTGGGTAACTTGTCAGCTGAAACTTTGGTAGGCATTTCAGTAACACAAAAGAGTGAAATGGCTGCTTTAGCAATTTATTTTTAGGTATATTCAATTGCCGTTTACATTAAGTAGAAGGCTTGTGGTTCATTTTAGAATTCCTTTATATTCTGCGTGCAGAGGTTAAAGGATTCTGACCTCTGATAATCTGACAAAGTTACCTGAATTTCTTGAGAGATAACAAAAGAACATGTTAAACTTGAGAAAGCTGTGTTTGAAATTACTTGAATTCTCCTTAAGATTCTGGCCTGTTGGAAGCAGCTATGCAAGATTTGGTGATCAGAGAATTAAAACCAGTTATTCTGCAAGTGGCATTGAGTTCTTCAGTTCTAAACCGCAGCGCTAATCACTCTCAGCCTGTATCAGTCTGTCATTGTCTGTCTCAGAAATAACCAGGTCCAGCAGTTTAAAACGTCTGCAGCCACGATGCTGGCTGCTTGGTTTGTGTTTTGTCAAAAATAGGTGACTTTGGTGGTGATATCCTCTCTGCTATATTATCGGTGTAACAAAATACTGCTTTACCTTTAGCCTTGACTTCCCCCTACCTGCTTCTCCCTTATCCCCCCATAGTATTACCTGCTTTAACCAAGGTCTTTTTTTTTCAAGCAGATCGAGGTATCAATAGATGTCACAGAAATAGCTTGTGTAAGGAATCCTAAAGAGTGTTTTTATCTGAAGACAGTTGCTGACCTGGCCCTTTGGCTATAAATGCCCTATGTATAAGCAATTGAAGAAAGGGAAGTGAAGGGATTAATAAATGAGCAACTTTCCTTATCAGACTCTTTGGAGAGTCTGGGATGTCCTTAAGTCTTCACTCTGCCTGTCTCTACAGCCGTAGCTTCTTGTAAACTGTTTTATGGGGCTGATCTCATTGACCCTTTTCCAACTGGGGAAATTTGGGTGTCACTGAGGGCTGTTTAAAAAGGTTTTCTGATCTAGAGCAGTACAGACGTTTTGTGCCTTCTCTTGAGATGTATTAAGAAAATCTCTCTCTATCACACTGTTTTTTCAGTCATCCAATGCGAAATTTGACAGAATTCACCCCTTACTGGGTGTATACTCTAAAATACTTCCAAAATAAGAATTCCTTGCTTATTGGATGACAGTATTATTTTCCAGTGGTCATAACCTGCTGGAAGGTGCCAGAGCATATATTTTAAGACTGCTAATACAGTTTTCTGGTCAATTGACACTTCGCCTTGCCAGGATGAGGAATGTTTAATGGACTGAGACAGAAAAGGTATTAGTAGAAGTCTCTCTTGAATACCCTTGCGTTTTCCCTAATTCTCTACAGTTGCCAAGCCTGTCTCAGCAAGCAGCTTGTTTAAGTAACTTTCTTTGAGTGAGTGAGTCAAAGGGGGCTGCTCTTTGAAGCAATAATATCGTGTTTGCCAAAAGGGGATATCTTTCACCCAGTAAGGCTCGAGAACCTGCTCCTGACCCCTGCAGAGGGGATATGAGTCATTTATAGGGATTAAACAAAGCATGCCTAAGAAACTGGCAAGTAAGCAAAACTTTCTCTTCAGAGCTTCCAAACCAGGTAGACAAAGAAGGAGTTGTTATTCAGAATAAATGTTCTAAGTATTTTAAAATAACTAGTGTCCTGTTTAAAGTCAAGCCTTTTTTTTGTAGCAGACTTTGAAAAGACTTAAGCTGTGCAATTATAGTATTTCCTGAAATATTCAGATAGAATTCATGGGATATAACTAGTTAAACTCCATGGTGTCTAAGGTACTAAAACTGAACATAATTAAGACCTATTATAGCTTGTTAAGGTAGTGTTTCTCCCCTTCATAGACGGGAATCTCCGTGGAAAAATCTGCTTGCTTCTGAAAACAGGTTCTATGATTCATTAAACAGGTATCATCCTGTTGGGATTTGAGACTTTGTAATAACCATTCTGACCAGTTCAGGGTCGGACTTTTTCTACAGGGATTGGTAATCACCACAGGCATGACCAGGTCCCTCTTCACATTTTGTTTCTTCAGTTGAGTCCATTTTTTGACTGGTTAAAAGCAGGTGGTGCCAAAGGCAAATTGAGATGGCTTAAGAACCAGCTATGAATTCATATTAAATACTGGGCTTTTTGGGAGATACCACCTGCAAAGGTACAAATTCCTGTTGGATATTCCAAGATTTAGTGAACCATTTGCAGTGTTTTGAGAAGCAGGTTTTCAAAAATGTAAGTTTAGGTACACAGGAATAGCAGTTATTTTTCCAGGTGAGCTTTCACATGTGCTTTTCACAAATTAAGTAAAGATAAGAGATTTTGCCAGATTTAAACATCAGAAAGGGAAAAAAAAAAAAGGACTTGTTAAATATAAATGAATATTTCTGTTGGGAACATGTTAACAATTTAGAATTAACATCATGTGTATTTTAAGCTATAGATCTCAGTTTCACTCTCTGTAGCCGTAGTCTTAAAATACTGATATCAAAAGCGTTCACGTTTTAAGAGCTTTCCACAGGTAAACATGTTACAGAGCCCCTCAGAATTATAGAGTCAAATGCCAGCTATGTTTTTCCATGAAGGCAGTCATTGTGGTGAATACTTAATCTTTTGTATGAAAAGTTCCCCTTTTAGCTACTTATCTTGGGTGGTGTACTCTGCATGTTGGCATGAATAAAATCTTTACCTTGCATGCTTGATTTAAGGTGTTTTAGGGTCTGTTGAGGTTGCCTCTCTCTCCTCTTAGGCAATGCTATGAAAAACCACATGGGAGTGCTCTTTAGCCACCTTAGTTTGAATGGTTGGGATGTTTCATTTGCTAAATTTCATTAGTTAATCTATTATTTAATGGCAACTGCATTCACCATTAATCACTCTTCTGAGCAAGCCAAGGAAGGAAAAAGAGGATAATTTTGCAGGGAAGACAGCTAAAATTGCCCGAGAATAGAAATTATCTCGTTTACAAATTATGGTTTCATATTTGACTGAATGAAGAACATCTTGCATTTCAGAAAGTAGAAATGGAATACAGTCTTAAGATGGAGTGTTAGAGTTAATAAACAGGCGTTCCTGTTGAGCACTTTGCAGACAGCAGGAATATACAGCATATGATTGGGTAAAGCTGTCTTTTTATTCTAGAGATCTGAAGTAAAAGAAAAAAGCAGTCTAGCTGTTGAGAGCCCTTCTTTAAGGTCATCTCATTAAAATATTAAAGCCATAAGTCATTTTATTAAAATATGGAAGTATATTTTTGTTTAAGTTCTTCCATTAAGGCATTTAGTAGGTCTCTGTTGTGACTTCTCAGGAATTGCATTTTGGAGGACACAGATTTTTCAGTAAGGTTGAGTATATGCTCTGTTGCCATAGTGTATGGGAATGGAGCGATAGTGAACTGAAACGATCAGGAACTATACATGGAGAAACTGAAAAATTCATGCTATCCTACTTGGAGTAAGTCACTCTTCACAGTTTCAGGTGTAAATTGCCAGTAACACTTTTAATATCACACGTACCATGTATGTGATGAAGTAGCAATTGCCAAAGATCTCATCTTGACAGATGTTTTTTAGCAAGGAATTCTTTCATAAGGTACTAAGCACCATCAGTATCTAAAGAGTTGTGTAAAAGATCCCAACTTGTGGTTTGTCTTCATAGCATTAGCACACACTGTAGACCTTTTGGTGGTTACAAGGTGAATTCTATTTTCCAGCTTCTTCCACTATCAAGTTATTGAATATTTTATCTTCTGTCTTACTCAGTGGATTGCGTATTTCATTTTGGTGTGTTTCAAGCAATAATAATGGTAGCAATTTCTCTCTTGGAACTTAGGTTTAGATTCCCTGAGTAGATGTAGCCATTGACTATTGTGATCATAAGGGCAGGATCAAGCTGGTGTAACAGCACAGGGTGTTGCACCTTTGATGCAAAGTCCAGCAGCAAAGGGTCACTTACGCGTTCCCTTCTGCTGTCTCTGTTTTGCATGGTTAATTGCTGGCAGTTTTTTTCCTAAATGAGTACCACTAGGCTTGACATAACCAACTTGGCATTGCACAGACATTATCATGAAGCATTAAAAAAAAATGCTGAGAGGTTTCTACCACCTGCCCCATCTTTTGAAAAGATGAATGGGCTCGGGTGTACCAATTCAAAATGTCCTCTTACCAGAAATACTCGTTAGCTATGAACCTGTATGAAGCTTTTAATGAATTTTTTGAATGTGCTAGGCTCTCCAGGGTACAGGAATGCCCTGTTGTGGGTTAGGAGGAGACAAAATATACAGCTCTTCTGTCCCATATTGTTTCTTAACATTTTTCACACTGGGAACCTGCAAGGTGTAAAAGTATCTGCTGGAGACCATAAAAGTTTCTGGAGTATCACAGCGACATTTTAGTGTGTGTCCCCTTTTCTGTTGGTATTTGCATTTTGAGTGTTTTCCTTCCACTAGCAAATAAGATAGCCCTGTTGGGTTATAAAAATCGTCAAGATAATCCAGTATGAGGGTCGTTCTGCTTGTACTGAACAAAGACAGTGTAATCAGACAATTTCTTCATGGATGAACTCCTGTCTTGTAAGGAAAGATGCATGAAAGCCAAAGGTAACAGTTTTGTAAAAACAAAGAAAGAAATCTATTTATATGTTCACTATTCTTTTTCTTCTGAGTGACAATACAGCTTTTTTTGTTTTAGCTAAATTAAAAATACATTAACAAATTTAAAAATTAAAATAATGGTTGTACTGCTTGCGTACCTCACGCATTCAGCTTTGTTCTGAAAAAAAATATTTATACTGTATATTCGAGAGAAGATAAAGCACAGAACTGTACTTTTCCTTCTGGTTTGCCTTTTTTTGTTCCTGGCCACCTTCCATCGTAATAAATAAGGCTGCACCTTCAGGTAATGAATCCAGAAAAATGCAGTGTTTAATGAATTCGTCCTACGTAAGAATTTTGAAGTGAGACACTGCGTTAGCATACGGTCATAATTCCAAACATCGGGGAAACCTCTTGACACAATTAAATTGCTTACAGTTCAACAGCATCTTTTTGGATTAACGTTTTATAGAGTAATGGAAAGAGAAGGTTAGCCAAGATGGAAAAAGTCATTCAGAACAGCAGAACATTGCTCCCTCTTTTTCCCACACCTTCCATCCATCCATCCTTTGGAGACCTCAAGTTTTTGACGTCTCAGGGTATTACGTATCACGTAAGCAAACATTTAACATGATGTAGTCCAAAACACCAGAACTTCCTCTCAAATACTGTCTTATAAATCTTGCTGCTCTTACAGTGTTTGCTTTCAGTGGCTTTAGCAATTCATGGAATAATTTAGGTTGGAAGGGATTTAGATAAGGTTTCTCAGCCATGTCCTGTCAAATATTGGAAGTCTGCCAGGGTGATTCCACAGCATTCATAGAGTTACAGCATCAACATGTTGTCATTAGTTGGTGGGAGTGTTTCTTGGAGAAGGGCCTCTTTTGAAATGAGTAAGGAAAGCTGAAAAGGGAGAAAGGAAAGCATTTTACATCTGAAGGCGTTCAGCTTTTCTTTCCCATCATGAAAAAATTAGAAACTGACAGTGAAATCTGTCTGCTACTTGAAAAGTCCTTGTTTTGAACTAATAACTGTTATCATAATTTATATTTCCAGCGTGTGGAAAATGTTCTTGGTTGTTGCTTTCTATTCTGTGTGGTATTTTGGGTCTGCCTGATTTTCCCACCTTCCCTCTCCCAACATTTTTTTTTTCATTCTCATTCTTTACTATGTTTTCGATAGATGAATATTAGCGAGTTTGATGGGGAAGTCCTGTGTGTCCTGTAATAACAAGTGACCAATAATTCATGGATGTGTTTTTGTACTGCAGACCAAAATCCACACCAACGGGGCAACCCAGTGCCAACGGAGTCCAGTCAGAAGGTCTAGATTATGACAGATTGAAGCAGGTAGGTATCTAATGCTCTGAATAGAAAACTTGGGTGTAATGACTTGCAGCTCTGCAATACCAGTTTATAACTGTTTTGTTAATTAGTTCCAAACTTAAATAATGATTTAGTAATTATTAGTAATTATTTTTTTCCCAGAGGTGTTTCAGTATTCTTAGGAGTCGAAACTGTAGGATGCTTTTGCCTTAGAAGGCACAGACAAGATGGTGTTGATACTATGGATGGAACTGGGAAACTGTTTGCCTGGAAAACACTTTCCTTCCCTTCTTCTATCTCCTCAAACAAGCAACCTCAGTGGTTGGTTCTAGAGCAGAGGGGTCAGATGTGGTTGGTTCTAAGGGGGTGGGGTGGTGTCCTAGCTCAGTGGTTGGCTCTTGAGCTGAGGGGTCAGACCGGTGGGTGGCTCTAGAGCAGGGGGTCCAGCTCAGTGGGTTGTTCTAGAGCAGAGGGCCCAGCTCGGTAGTTTCTAGAGTGGGTTGTAGCTCAATTGTTGCTTGTAGTTTTTAGTTAGGTACTATTTTTTTGCATTCCTAACTTCAGTGTGTGCCTTCTCCTCTCATGAGTTCTGTAGAAATCAATTTGTAGGACTTCTGCAGAAGGTATTTTTCTTTATTGTACCTGCAGTTGGAATGTTTTGGGGATGCTTTAGGTTTTGGGGGATTAACTTGGAAGATAAAGGCTGTGTTACACATTTCAGAAGGGTTAATGGTTGGGAGAATTTGGGATTTCTCTCAGCAGAAGATTACAGATGACAAAACTTAATCTGTTCATGTTGCAAAACTAACCTATTATTTATGCTCTGCCACCATAGGACATTTTAGATGAAATGAGAAAGGAGTTAACAAAATTAAAGGAAGAACTCATTGATGGTAGGTATCAATCTGCTGCTATTGTTCAGTCTTAAAGTAGGTACAGTTGCACAGCAATAAATATGTTTCTAGCCTGAGAATGTTATATTGGTAAAAGTATCTTTGTTGTTAGTCTGGTGGCATAATGTCCTTTGTGCCGACCTGTTCTCATTGATGGGCCTGTATGTTTTCCCTCCTGTGCTTTTTTGTTTCAATAGCACATTACCACCAAGTACTGTCTTTTAAAAGTGGTTGGAGGGATGTTGTATTTGAGTGATTTGCAGTTATCCTTGATGTGTATCCATCATGTGGTGGTAGGTGGGTTATTTTTAAATGATCTAGAGCTTCTGAGGTGCATAGTTCAAAATTTGGTAATGTTCAGACTAGGATTGTGCTTTCAGTCTTTTCCTCTCTGGTCTGTAACGTAAGAATCAAAGAAAAGAGTTATCACAACTTTAATTTATGTTTTAACAGAAGATAGTTTCCTATGTAGTCTTCTGTAATTAAGGGATATTATTGAGAAAGAATATTCTTAAAGATCCGCTAATCAAGAAATAACTAAAACTCTGTTTTACTGCCATGGTGTGTGTTTTTGTTGTTTTGTTTTTGTTTTAGTTTTTTTTGAGGGGGGGAAAGTACCACGGTTCTAAGTGTGTTGGAGCAGGGGGAGCCTTCTTCAAGGGGTCAGTTGTGCATTCTGGCTTTTTGCCTTGACTTTAACTGTTTAATTTGTTAATTTTTCTCTCTCTCTCCCTAGCTATCAGGCAGGAACTCAGCAAGTCGAATACTGCATAGAAAGACTAGTACTAAGCCGATGTGACTCTTTAACTTGGTATAAAACTGACTACGTTTTGTGAGCTGTTAGAAGAAAACGGAGACAGACACTTGGAAGGAGGGAGAAACAACCTATTCTGAAAAGCTTCAGACGCATCACTCTGGTGATATGCTATTCCCCTCCTAGTTTGCAGCTTTTTTCTGACCTTTACAGCAGGGTGGAAAAGACTCTTAAAGTTACTGTAATGATTATGCAGAAATTCCTACACCTATCAGACAAGATCACAGTGCTTTGAAGTCTACTCATGTCAAAATAAAATTGCACATGTTTCAGAATTTGTTGTTCAGACAAAAAAAAAAACAGGGAAAAGCTTGGGAAGGCTTTTCAGAGAGGTTTTCTTTATTAATGAAGGAGTTAGCAAGTTATACTGTTGTACTTCAAATGTATCTCAGGTTTGTCTTCCTATCATATCTGATATTTCCATGAATAATTTAAAAGATCAGATGTGTAGAAGTTCAGTTCACAAAACATGGAGCAATTAGAAATGCGCGCTTTTAAAGGGCAATATTTGTAAGTGAATGACCTAGACAGTGCTGACATATCAAGATTTTGGAATTTTATGATAGGAAGCCTCTCTAGTTAGCCTTCATGCAATTTTATAGGAAAATAAAGAAGAGCAAATACAGTCCGGAGTTTAAAGATGTAGATGCCTTCCTACATTGTTACGATGCTTTACCAAATCTAAGACTTCTACATAATGCGAATCAGCAGTCAAATGTAAATCATTAGTATGTTGTAGATTTACAGTAGATTTTGGGGCTTTTTTTAGATTTATGCATGTGGACATTTTTGTAATGTAACACAACACAGCCAGCTTTTTAATTAAAAGAAAAATTGCATGTCACAGAGTAGCCTTTTCATTTGTAAGGCTTAATTTATGCCCAGAAAGATGCGGGATGAGGGAGGGGGAAGGTGACACATTTTTATTACTTTCTACACTTTTTCTTCATCTTACATGCATGTGTAATAATGAGGAAAATGTGACTTTTATCAGTAACCATGTTAATGGAACCAGGTACTTAATGCTTTTGTATCTTTTTCAGTTTTCTATTTGAAATTCAGTAATACTTCCATAATGGTTCTGAAGCTCCCATGTGAACCTAACTCATTTCTCGGTGAGAGAACAAACGTGTAGGCATCTGAGTTACTGAGGATGCACCCGTGTAAGTGCGTTGTCCTTTTCCTTTTTGCAACGACCCTCTACATCGCTCTTTTCTGAGACTCCTTTTCTGATCGGTTAGTGAAACGGGACAGCAGTTAGTTACCTTAGAGCAATGGAACATCGGGTCACAGTAAACGTCCCCTTCTTGTCCTAATTTATCTGCCACCCTCCTTCCAAAAAAATCAAAACCAATAAAAAAACTCCACAGCTCCACACAAACCAAACCCTGACAAACAGCAATGGTATGCCATTGGTTTCAGTCAACAATTTGAGAATCCTTTTTAGGGGAGATGATCCCTTTCTGTTTCCCAGGGGTTTCGGATTTTATGCTTGTAAATTTTTATTTTTTTAATTTTTTTTTATATGGTACAGTTCAATGGAATAGAAATCCTGTGAATTGGATTTATAGCGCTTTGGACAAAGAATATGGATCAAAATCTTCCCTTTTCTTTTGCGTTGTCAATTTTTCTGAGCCGTAACAGTGCTGTGTTTGGTTTGGGATCTGGGCTGATCCAAAAGAAAAAATTACTTACAACTTTTGGAGAGATTAATGTTTCAGCATAAAAGTACATGCAGCTCCATTCGTAGGACAAATGCTTTAAGTAAAATACTGTCTGAAGTGCTGAGCACCAAAGCAAAAGAGCACTTACAGCTTTGGAGAGGCTTCAGTAAGAAATTTTTCTCCAAACATTTCCTGTTTCTATAGGCTCAAATTCTAAGGGGAGACTACAGTGGAAATACAGCGTAACTCCATTTATTAATCATTTTTTATAAAGAAAAACAAAAACATTTTTCTGCATGCATTACAAAATAAAATCCGTAGTAAGCTTGTCAAGTACTGTTTTTCTCAAAACAAGAGGAGGCATTTTCATCTTTGTTGATGTAACTTTTTGTTTTACATGGACTTTTTGAGCATTAAGGAAGTTTACCCTTGTCAGAAATCATATTTGATTTGTTTCTAGGAGAGTTCAGGAGTAGCATAGTGGAATAGCGTGAATGGGTATAAGTGGTCCAAAATTAAAGGCTGAACTACTAGATTGTGCAAGGAACTGGCTTATGCACTAAACGTTTTGTGCCTTGGTCTACAATTAACATGATTTCTGTTAAAAAAAGAAAAAGGAACAGATGTCGTCTTTTGTGCTGCTTCTACATACATATTTTCTGTAATCCCAAAACTACCGAATTGGTTCTTTCCAGAAAATTGGATTGAATTAAAGATTACTGTAGACATTTCCTGTCCTACTGACAGTTGCACCATTTCCAGAGATTTCAGTATTGAAAATGAACTGCAGAAGCTAAGATTATTTTGCTTACTGGTAATGAAGTTCTTTAAGAAAAAAAACCACTATATTCTGGTGGTTCTGTGCTTTTGTACGATGGATGTCTTAAGCTGAGGGCAGTTTAAGGGATCCTTTCTAATGCCAGGAAGGCGTTGCTTTCCTCTACACTGTGATCTGACCTATGATAAACCTGTACTATAGGCAAGTGGCTACCAAGTCAACTGCAAACCAACTGAATGTAAAAATCTTAGTGCTGGTGCTGAAATCTCTTCAGAATAGTCATAATGATTTCCAGTTCATTGTTTTAAAAAGTTACCGACCATCCAGTGTCAATCAAAGACTGAAGATGATCACTAATGAATGTTGACTTTTCATGCATTTAGGTTTACCTTCTTTTTAGTTTCTCAGTTCATTCTCTGCTATTTTTATCATATTGTGTCATTTAAAATTTCTTACATGCTAACGTTTTGTTTGAGCGAATGAAATAAAATTGCAATATATACATGTTGCCACCAATTATTTCTGGAACTTCCTAGAAGACTCTCCAAGGTTTACTACTTAAATTCCCAAAATTTTTAATGACTGTGATCATTCCGTACTCCTTGATTCCATCCCTCCTTTCTGTTTCTCCATCAGAAGATTCAGTAAAGTGAAGACTTACGAAGAATCTAATTGCAGGGACTGTGTAACATTCATGAAAGGTAACAGCTGTACATAAATTGAAATCCATTTTAAATGTATGATTTGATTTACCTTCTTAGACAGCATAGTCTTTGGTCTCCGTATGTACAGACAACTTGGGAAGGAGGGAGAGAGAAGGACGGGGGGAAAAATAATTGCAGTTAGTCTGATTTTTTTTTTTTTTTTTTCTCTTGGCTGCTTTTATGTCCATGACTTACTTTCAATGCTGGAAATAAAGAAAAACTACCATAAAAGAATATAGCTTTCTGTACACTAAGGACAGATTCTAAAATGGTCTGCTATTATTGGGGTAATGTTTAGGCAACAAGTATTAAAACTTCTTATTTAAATTTCTGAACAGTGTTGCGAAATCTGTTAGTGTCAAGAGATGCATGGTACCTGTTTTTTAAAGTTGTGTATTACAAAAGTAGGAACGTGGTCTGCAGTTGATCAAACTGGTGATTACCAACACTTTACACAGGGTCTTCTGAAAATGTTTTCAGTAGGTGCAGTTCCAGTTCTAAGTATGACTTGCCAGCGTATCTCTTGCAACCAGCCATACAAAGCTTGCAAAATCAAGAGATTCCCTCTGTTTTCGGTAGGTGAACCAGACTGGGCTGACGAGGAACAAGAGAAAAGTTTCCCAAACTGTTTTTGTTCTCAAGACTAACCATTCTTGGTGTGACTGTAAATTTTCCTGCCTGGATAGGCTGTCACTGTAGGGTTTTTCATGGAGAGCACATGGAAAGGGAAGGAGCCAGGGATTTCAGTGGATCAAGGGCCAGTGCAAAGTACTTGAAGAACAGTCTAAAGTTCATTTAAATCTTTTGTCTTAGGAGGTGTTTTTGGGTATGGAAGTGCTGAGGATTATTTAATGCTCAGTTACGTGCTATCTAGGAGAGTCTTAATGAAGAGAGAAACAAGTTGGTTAAATCAACTGTCACAATACATATTTACACATTCAAAAGAGAGTATGTCTTTAAGCCAGCCCATATAAAGGCCTGATAGGAGTTAAGTACTTTTATTCCTTGGAGATGGCCACCTAAGACTGTTGAAATTGATATGTTGGGTCAGGAAATATATTATTTAGGTTTACAATCTTAATTAAAATTGCGCTAATAGAACTTGGCATAATTGCCCAAGGTTTGGATGAGGAGATATAGTTCTAGGTGTTGAGAAAGCTTAGCAAAACCTTGAAGTCACAGCACTGGTGTCTGCATGTTACCTGGGGATCAGCACCTTCATTTATTGCGCAGGGGTTTCTTCAGGTTATCACAGTGATGCTTGAAGTCATCAAACGGCTTTGTAAAATTACCTCAGTTTCATAAATGGATCCCAGTCGAACGCTCTGTTGTTACATAAATGCATTTGCTAACCTTTATGTTATGGAGCTTGGTGTCCTGACTCTTACTCGATGGGTATTCTTTATCCAGTACCCTACCTCAATAAACTGTTAAGTGGCAAAGATGTAGAGCTGTATTGCTGACTCTGGCTGTTGCAGCTCTTATGGCTTAATTAATTAATTATTGCTTTATTTTGCCATAGTTATTCAGTTATATGGACCACCTTCTCCTCGCTTGGCAACCTATTTCAGAGCTGTTGCTGGTGTGACATTTTCACTTTTCTTTGTGACCGCAGCTCTCCTCTGCTACTGTTCAAGTGTTGTAGAGTTGGAAGCGATTTCGCATTGTGATCCTGTGTTTACCATCTTGAATCTTAAGTGTAATTTGTTTATCACCAGCCAGCTGGGGCCACTGAAGTCCCTACATACTCTCTGAACAACTTTTTACTCGGCAATAAAGTGACCTCTGCTGACTACGCTGTGACTGTCCTGAACTGTATCCTGGTTTGCAGATCCGAGTTGGTCCATAAGCTGTTGACACAGAGAAAAACATCAACAGTAGTGAGTAACAAGATATTAAAGCGTAAGGAGGTTTGGGAAGCGTTCAGTGTAGCCTGGTACCTGCAGGGAAGGAAGGAGCTACAAACAAGTGGGGCTGTGAAAGGCCTGAAACACGTTTCAAACCCAGTCTCGGATGCAGCTGGAATCTGCAAATTATGAGCTAATCAGCAGAGGTGGCTTTCTGGGCAATCTTGAGGCTGCTTGCCTATCATTGTAGGCCTAGTGTATTTAAAAGAGAAAGTTTATCTCTGTGTGGAAGGTAAATTATCTGCTGCTTGACTTTTTTTTTCCCCCCAATGCTGTACTGTGAAACCAGTTTGATCCTGAAAAGCCCAGTGGTGCTGCAGAACCAGTCCCAGCAGCTGAAATGTAGGCCCTGGGGAAAGGGGCAGCACAGACATGCCTGTAAATGCCTCCTGCACGTGGATCTGGGGAAGTCTGTCACTGCCACGAGGCCTTGTGGCTGCAGCAGATGGGAAAGGCCTCGTAGGCCGAGGCCTTTATCTCTGGTGGTGAAAGATGCTTGTACGCGAGACAAAATTGGCCAAAAATATGGCTTATGTCTGCTCGTAAATGCCTCCTGGATGTGGATCTGAAGAAATCTGTCACAGCCAGTAGGCCTTGTGGCTGCAGCAGGCGAGAGAGAGGTGGCTCGTAGGCCGAGGCCTTTCTCTCTGGCGGTGAAAGATGCCTGTATGCGAGACAAAGTTGGCCAAAAATGCGCCTTGTCTCTGCCAGGTAATATTTGTTTTGCTGGTGAGAGAAGGTCTCCACAGCTCTCAGTCCCACAGGCTGACAAGACGCTACAGTGTAAGAAGCAGAGAGGGGCCTGAGGGGAGTCCGGGCCTGAGGGGAGTAGAGGCCCCATGGAGTCGGTCCATCAGGGGACTTCACAGGGTAAGTGAAAAGTTCTTTCCCTTGTTCAGAATGTGCAATTGCAGAAATGTAGCCCTGAGGAGTACCGGCTGGTGCTGCTGAGTGCCCACAGTGCTAGAAAGACGTTGGCATTCATGAGGGACTGATTTTGTTAGCAGATCTTCAAGAATAACTGGATTAATCTGCATTAGCGCAGTGCTCCTCATAGCCTGATGTGAAGGCCACAGCTTTGTATTCTGCTTATAATGTGGCCCTAAACGTTATTTTCTGTAACTCAAATATTTGCCAGAGCATTTGAATTGGCAAAGAGAATCTTTTTATATCCTCTTCTCATACTATGTATGACTAGTTGTATAGAACAGATCTCTCTGTTACAGAGCTAGTTTACGTGTTCAACCTCCCCCCAAAGTGACTTTTAAAGTAGGATTTGATCACTTAGAAAACTGAAATTAGCACTGTTATGGGACTTAATGGAGTGTGTGTAAAGAGAAGATGACCCCAAGGGAGAGTGTGGTTAGCTGGGGATGGGCAGGTTTGGGCCTTGTCTGATGATCAGGAAGACCTATTTCAGCAGTAAAATGGAATCAAATACTTGTTGCCTTTTCTCTCTTTTTTTTTTTTTCCTAAGTCTTTTTTATATAGATAAAAAAAATTCCTTCAAAATTTTAAATACTGTTCTGGGATGCACTGGAGTCAAGCAAATATTTGTGACATTGTGGTGACAAACTCATACCAAGTCTTCACAAGGTCACGTTCCAACAGAGGTCTCAAACAGTATTAAAAGCTGTCAGTAGTATGCAACCTGTGTTGTTCCTCTTCTATGTAGTTTAAGTAAAGAATTTATGAGAGACAAAAAGCACTCTTGAAAGAAGACTTACAAAATCATAACTTGCAAGCTGAAAATATGCAGGTTCTGCAATTTATTGGTTGCAACTGAAAACACAGGTTTTTAGTTCTTCACTCAATCTGTTAGTTTCTACTACTTTTCAAACATGTTTCCATCTCGTTTCACTAGCTCGATACTTGGTGAGCTGCTGCTTGCTGTAATTGTTTATAGTGGAGTCAGAGAGATTCTTTGTGCTCTCATTCAGGATCAAATAGTTTTGTTTTGGGTTCTGCTGAATGACTGAGCTTGGTTACCACTTCCAGTTAGTGACACAGGGTCATTGGAAAGAAAAATCCTCGTTTGAGCTGTTGGACATTGTCTAATGGAAGTGCATCTGAAAGTCTCCCAAAGGTAGAGATCTCCAGAGATGAGCTGTGGGATGGGAATAGGGTGGTGAGAGTACTCTAGAAGAGAGGGTTTCTGTCAGCCAAAAATGCAAATTCCTTCCTTGAAAGTGAAGGAATATAGTTGTAAGAGGCTTTGAAGGTGGTGGCATTTTTGGCACGGGCAGAATAATGAATGTGGGTTGGACCATCTGGGTTTTGTGTGTTCTCAAGCATTGCGTGTGAGGGAAACTCCGAGGTGACGATGTTAATAATCAAGAGGGGGGGAATGAGCACTTTGTAAGATACTGCATTTTCTTGCTGTTTTACTTTTCACTTACTATGCTCTTATTTTTTATTTGATGGCATAGAGACATAAGGTGAAATGTATCACCGAAGTCATGTCTTTGATATATTTACTTAATAAAATGGGAGAGGAGTTGGGGTCTGAAGCTGCCGCGGGACACAGCCTCCCAGCTTTACAGCCTGGGGTCTGAATCTCCTGCAGACAGACCCAGAACTTCAGCCCGACCAGGGCCTGCGCCAGCAGGCAAGTCGTGGCTTTTTCATTGTGTAATTGTTAATTACATTTTATATACCTGTTGAAGGACAGCTTCCTTGCCATGAGGTCACTGGTCTTATTCTAAAGGCAATAGGTTTCATGCTTTGTTTAACTGGGCCCTAATTGTGCTAATTGTGTTTGTTTCTCTATATGCTCTCAGCCTTTATAAACGATAATGTTGCACATCTTCAAGGCCTGAGTCTTCTCAACTTCTCTGAAGTCCGTACACGTTGTATTACAGTTTGGTCTTTCTAGTCTGAAGTGTTTCCAGCCATCATATGTGATTGTGTTACAATCTAGTATACTGCCCAGCAATTTCTATGCGTCTACGAAAAATATGGAAGCAATAAAATGTAACTTGAATTACAGGAAATGGCTTTTTTTTTACCGGAGGTTGGGAATCCTGCTTCTAATACCATCAGGGCTGCAATAGAATGGCTCACACTGTTCTTAATTGCTTACTTTCAATCTCTTGGCTCTGGAATGGCATCCCATTTATGTACGGCGTTGCGTGTTATGAGTGATCTAGGAACTTCACGTGTTGACATGACTACAATATAGTGCCTGTAGTACACTGTGAGTAAAGAATAAAAGACATTTGGCGGTATTTCTCAACCAAAATTGATTTGCTAAATAACTGAAATACAGATACTGAATAAATAAATAGCAATTACTGACAAGTACCACCTCTGTGAGTAGAGGGCTGGATGGCATTTTCAGCTGGTGCGGTTTGGAGCCGGCGTTACAGGGCGATGCAGCCAGTACAGGTGTTATGGGATGTTTTGAGCTCTGCTGCTGGGTTTCAGAAATACTCAATTTGCTGGTGGTAAGGAAAGCAGCTTTTTAAGGGGAAGTTCCTCATTAATAATTCAGAAATGGCTTGATGTCTGCTTTAAAAAGAGTAAAAATGAAAATTCTTCAATAACAGAGTTCTCTCTGTGTCCCCTTTTCTTTTTTAATGTTGTTGCCAAAGCTGATGCTCACAGATGCTCACTTGAGTGCAGAGCTGCAAAGATGCATCACAGCTGGGTTGAGAATCTCTATTGCAAGCAGTGACTTAAAAATGGTCCTTTTATATTTTATGAACTGCATGGAAATTCCATGTTCCCGTTGATTTCAGTTTTTCCTCTTGAAAATATGTTGGTTTGGAAAGAAGGGGGGAAAAAAAAACAATTTGTAATACAGGTTTCTTGGTGAAAACGGAGTAACTTTAACTTTTCCTCCTCATATCCATGCTCTCCTGGCTAGAAGAGGTGCTATTTTGATATAGCACAATATCAGTTTTCTTTTTGAAATAAATTCTGATTATTTGGGATGAATGTAAGATGTATAGGTTTTTTTCTGTCAATGGAATACTGATTTATTTTTTTTTTAGTATTCTAGAAAGGTAATTGTAGTGCTTGAGAGAGGGCAGAAACCAGAAAAGTCTTTGCTCTGTGATCATTTCCTTTCAAGAAAAGGATTTAGATGCTCAACGTGGGGCACGATGGAGAAAAAGTAGATTTGTTTCATAGATGTTGTAGTTTAAGCCTAGGGAATATCCTACAGTGCAGTTGAAGCACTGCTGAACTGTTAATTGAACTGTTCCTTCAAAATTTAGAGAACAACTTCCTTCAGCTGTTTTTAGTCTTCAAATAGCTTCAGAAAAGGCAAGGGATGAGTGTTTTTAGGCTTCAATTCATCTTAAAAGGTAGACATGCATATGGATTCACGTTCTTCCTCCAGGCTTCGCAAAACCTTCACCCTCAGCGACCTCGCACTTGCCTGTTGAGCGAGGCTGTCCTCTCCTGTCATACACATAGCAGAGCCTGAGCTAGATTTTGAGGCAGGAACAAGGCATTTCAGTTGCTCTACCCTATGTTTTTGTTTTTTTTTTTAACCTGCTTTGTTTCTGCTTGCTGGCCTGGCAATGGGTCAGCCCAGCCTGCCTGGAGATGGGAATAACCTTCATCCTCTTTGTGATAAGGCCTGGGTTTATACAAATGACCACCTTGTGAAGCAAACCTTAACCTTGCTACCAGAACATGAGGCCTCCAGGCATCTGATGTAATGCTAAATGTGAAATATGCTTCTCTTCCTTTATGAACTTTTACATTCTTTCTCACATATATTCATCACATAGAGCTTATTTCAGGAAAAATTGTCCCATGCTACTGAAGGAACAACTCCAATTTAACCAAAACAAGAACCCCAAGACTGCTGGAGCAGGGGGAGCCTTCTTTAAGGGGTCAGTTGTGGATTCTGGCTTTCTGCCTTTGATTGGCAGAATCTGATTTCTTAACTTCCCTCTTTCTCTCGCTTATGGTACTTAATACCATTAAATACCTAAATACTGGTTATGGAGTTGCGTTCTTTTCTGCTGATGTCTCAATTACCCTTCTTCCATAGCATGGTTCCTTTGTGTGCTGTATATTTAAATTGTGTGTTTGGGGGGATAAAGGGATTCAACCCGGTTTGTCCAAATGGAAGGGTGTTTGAGAATTTAGAGACACTTCTACTCTACCAATCCTATATATGACCTTCAGAATCTTTTTTTTCTTTTTTTTTTTTCCAATGTACTCTGGTTCAGAGTTTAGTATTTTGGAGTTGCTGAGCTTCCAGGGCTGCAGCAAATGAGATGTCCTGCTCAGTTCAGGGCAGAGGTGGGGATTTTCTGGTGCACCTTATCAGCCAAAGAGTGGTTTTGAGCCCCTAGATACGCAGCTTCTTTGCAAATCTCTGTTAAGATGACTTTGATTATAGTAATTAGTAATTAAGTTTGGGTTCCAGATGACCCGCACCCCACCATAGTTCACTGGGGCTTTATTAGCAGTCATATACTAGTATTGTATTGCTTCCCCAGAGCCAGTGTCCCACTGTATCAGGATCTTCTTCAGTTATATCCCAAAATAGCAATGCTGTAGTGAACAGGAAAATAGTCTGGCTGCAGTCAGTGGGAAGAAGGCTGGCAATATGGACCGGGCTGCTTGGCATAATGCTCTTTGTCATTAAACTAGTAAAAAAAAATAATACCTGGCAAACAGAACACAATAGTACAAACATCCAAGCATTTAGTCCAGTATCAAGACTGTAATTTAAAAATAAAAATGCTTGAAATAACCCCCCAAGAATGCTCAAACTGGGGTGTCACTCACAGGACTGTATACTAATGAGCAAGTAGTCAGTTGCTGTGAAATCACCCAGCAAAGGCAGCAGCTGGAGTAAATCACAGGGCAGTTCCACCCCAGATACAATGCCCAATATTGTGCTGTCATGGGAAATGTGGAAAATAGTTGGAGCCAATGAAGAGGAAAAATAAGGCCTGTGGGAACAGAGGTATTAATTGTCATGGGAGGGTAGGGGGAGAGGTTTACACACCGCTGGCTTCAGAAAACGTATCATGGGGCAATTAAGGGAAGAGGTTCCTACATATGATCCCTATTCCTAAACATGCAAGATTTTGTTTAAAATGAAAAAAGGCTTTTCCAAGATCTCAGACTACAATGGTTCAAATGCTTCTACTGCCTTTAGAGAGGACTTTTTTTAGTGCCTGTTACCTCGCTAAGCCAAAGATGTCGTGTTAAACTACATTCTGGCTTAGGTACTGCCCCCAAAATTGTTGATTGGGCTGTTTCCAGCGGTGGGATAGCTATTGCTAATAAAGGTTGTTTGCTATTGATAGCAGTGGGGTTCCCGGAAAAGAAACAGCTGACTTCCAGAGGCAGGGTTAAAGTTTAGGACTGAGAATTGGAAGAGCTGTCTCTGAGGTTGTAAAATGAAAAAGTCATAGAAAGCGTGATGCAAAAAGCATGATGCCTTATAATGCTCCTATAAATCATCCCTTTTGCAGAACGACTGTGCTTGAAGCAGTAGTGAAACTGTATGGAAAAAGATGCTTTTCTAAGGCATCTTTGTCTTTCAACTTGCATTTGACAGGCTCCAGAAATACGTGGTTTGATGTTTGAACACAAATGATTGTTTAAAGCTCTTATCTGTACCAGCTGGTTTTGGTAACACAGTTGGTAGAGTACCATCAAATAGTCGGGGGTGGGGGGAAGGAAGGAGAAAAGATCTGTATCTGCTGCTTCAGTTTTGTCAAATGTCCAGTTGCTGCAAATTAGTGATGTTTTTACTCAAGTGCATTCATTCTTCTAAGTGATTTTATTGAAGGATTCTTCTATTTCTTTTGTTTTACTCCAGTGACTGAATGGCTCTTGGTCTCAGCCCTTGGTGTTTTGTTCAGGTAGAGTTTTATGAAAGGCAAAAATAATCATCCTTCAAATAATCAGTAAAAAAAAAAAAAAAAAAGTGTTTTGCCTTCTAATGAAAATCTGGCTCTGACACCATTGTATTTCTAAGAGCTGACCCAAAAACCCACTGCTAAAATTGCAAGAAAAAAAGAGAGAAGGAAATCTTGGTTCTGTGGTTTCAGTTATGTTATTTCCTGACATGAGGCAAGACGTTCTTATGCCTTAAACATACAATTAATCTAAGTTCACAGAAAATTGCTAAACCCGCCAAGGTGTTCAGAACAGAGACCTACAAGTGGTACCATCCCATGAATGGTGGAGTTTGAGGCTGGTAGGGCAAAAAGACTCTGGGGAGGGAGAAAAGTTAGAGTTGGCACTGGCAGGAGCCTGGAAATATTTGTTTGTCTGAACATTGGTGCTAATGTGCAGTGGTGTGTGTTGGGGAGCTACTGCGTCCTCAGCACCTCACTGCAGAACAGATGCCGTCTGTGGTCTCCCCAAAAGTCTGCTCTGTCCACAGAGAGATAAAGTACCTCAGGAGTGGTGCTGAGACACCCTCTTTTCCCAAGTGTGACTGGAAGAAATCGCTGCCTCTTGGGAACAGGAGAAGGTTGGGAGTGGATTCCCAAGGGAATTAAATTCCCAAGGGTAGAGCTGATAGCCCTAAAAGAAACCTACAGCTTCAGGAGTGATTGGCACCATCTCAGTTTTCACAACCAGGTTAGACCTTCAACTCTAAGCTGCTCAACCTAGATAATATCAACAGAGAAAAAACAGAATCTGCAGAGGATGAAGGCTTCATCTCTCAGGCTGTATCTTAACAACACATGACCATTGGGGCCATAGTTGTTCAAAGAGCTCTTCCTTTTGACTCTCTTTCTCCCAAGGAATTTGTTCCAGGTCCCTGACTGCTGTGCAGCTGGTGGTTTGGCTGCTATTGTAAGCAGCTTTCTATCATCCAACTTGAGATCAGTGAGATTACAAAGAAAGGGAGACTCGTTCAACTAGGAGTTGACACAGCCCCTTCCTGGAGGGCATCGTGAGTGGAGAAATTCCCTTTTGAGAAACACAAGAGCCCAGGGGAGATTTTCCTGTCTCTCCTCCTAGGAGGAGAGTGCTTTTCTCCTGCGCACCTCTCCATCTCTTTCAGAAGCTGAAAGATTCCCTTAGTTCATAGAATGTCCAGGAACTGCGTGGATGCCATGTTTTTTGTTTAAGGGTCTGCCTTGTTCCTAGTCCCCCTTTTAAGTAAAGCCATTATAGATGCGATTTCTTGCATTCCTGTGCCCACCACAACTCTCTTCAGAAGCGGTGATACCATACCTTAAGTATTGTTCTGCAATTTGAAGGTCCCACTTCCACATCATTCAGCCTTTCATCTAGTACGCGACCCACTACATTTCCCTCCCACCTCCTTCACAGCACCTTTGTGACCATAAGTTTTGTTTAAAAAATGAAGTCAAGCTCCTCGGGCAGCTGCAGGAAGTTGGGGCGTGGTGTGGCCTGCCAAGCTGCTGCTTGGATAAGTCATAGGGCCACCACTGTCAAGCGCCAGCACAGCATTTTGAGTCTTATCAGGCTTCTTGGGCTGTCTAACTGGCAGGTTTCTGCAGCTGGGCTTCTCCTATCGCTGAGTAACTTGTCTCTAGCCTAAGGTAGGCCAAGAAAAGCAAATGGGTTCTTCCCCCACTTTCCCACCCCTTCTTCAAGGAGAGATGTGTATGGTTTGGCCAGTTTACTAGCAATAACGCTGCTCTTTCCTTCTCTGGAAAGCGTATGGATGTTGAGAGACTGAGCGCCAAACAGAGACCCGACCAAGAAAATGCTCCCTCTGAGGTGGAGCCTGATCTTCCCTAGACAGGGCTGCTGGTGCCTGCTGATTGCTGGCTTTCGATGCTTGTGCCCGGCCAGGTTTCTTGTATCAAGAAGCAACAGTTTATGGTGAACCTTCAAAACCAAAACTCAGGCCCTTTTTCAGTCCCTTCCATATGGAAGGAGCTGAGATGCTTCAGGGTGCCTGAGCCCCAGCAGGTCTCTGATCAGGCAGGATGCTCCAAGTATGGCTGTTTCTTGAGAATTCTGTCCCGCCCCTCATTGTCTGCCTTGGCATCTGCCAGGGTGGGTTAAATGCTGTGACCAGCATCTGCCATGTCTAGCCTTTTCGCTTGCATGAAGCAATACCTTTGTGCTGTGGTTCTGTTTCTGGGCTAAAATCCAAGAAAATTCAGTCCCTTGGGAGGGATGGTGATGGTGCAGGATTTGGGGGGGTTTATTCTATGGTCAGCTGCTGATGTAAGTAATTTTGTGAAGCTGCTGGGTAGGTACCCAAATGCACCAAGGAATAAAAGGTCTTCGTTTTGACTCTGTATTTTATAACAACTTTACTGTAGTGGCATCTGCTGGCAAGGTTTACAACTGCAGTGTTTTCAGTGATGATAGATGCGATAGCTGGGTATCAGTGCAGGCACTAAAGAATGTTTTATTGACCTATTCAAAATGCCACATCAAGGACATTTAAAGCTCTGAGTGAGCAGGCTTGGCCTTACAGCTGACCCTGCTTTGAGTCCGAGGTTGGACGAGGCAGTCCTTGGGTCTGTTCCAGCTGGAATTTCCCTGTGATCCACTTCACAAGTTAAATTCTTTGCTTTAGATATCATGGAATGAACTCACTGATCTTTGTTTACTTATTTACCTTCAGGATTTGTTTCCCCCGAGTCAATGTCAGTCCTAGAACATCTCAGCCAAGCTGAAGTTGCCTTCTTTGAGGTCCGGTACAGATGAAAAATGCCCAAACCCCAGGAATGTGTTTCCCTGGTCAGGCTGGGTTATTTCAGTGTTTTTCACTGGGACTGTGTCAACGCGAGCAATATGTCCCCAGAAAGGATCAGATGAAGCAAAAGGAGGTGCCTGAAGAATACCAACCACATCTCTAGCTGCGTGTGTAAGCATTTCCCTGGCGCTCATCCATACGTGTGCAGCCTCTCGGAGGTTAATTTTTAAACACCAAAGGGATTCACTCTTCTGGAGGTAATGTAAAAAGATGCGTTCAGTTAACACATCTCCTTATGTACGATGTCAGTGGTAAACGAGAAGCAGTTGTATTAGGAGCTTAAAAGTCCTCATAGCTCATTTTATCATATAATTCAAAGCAGCGCCGTCTGGTACTGATGTCTTTTGGAGACTCAAATTTTACGGTTGGTTTCAAGCTGCAGATTTTATCTAAAGTGGCATTAAACCTATTATGTATAATTAAGCAATTGCAAAAAAAGCCCCAGTGAATAGCCTGAAATATACCTTTTCCCACTGGGAAAATTTTATCTTGGCATACTAGACCTGCACAGATACTCTTTGGGTTCAGTGTTTCAGATTAGTAGAGAAAATATATATGTATATTTGATAATTATAGTAGTGAAAGACTAAATTAGCTAGATGGACCTGCTGCTGTACTGCATAATAATTTGACAAGTAAACATATTGTTGGGGTATAAAGCAAAGGCATCACAAAAACACTGTTTAACATCTGCAGTGTTGCGAGAGCCACTTATACACGTCTCCCGCTGTAGAGAATAAGTTACAATAGAGAAGTTATACAGGAAAGAGCTTTGAGAAAACTATTTTGCACGGTCTTGGTGCCATATAAATGTTGTGTTATGTTTCAGAGCTGCAACTGCATAAACCCAACACAACTCAGACTATTTTAATAGAGTGGAATTTGATCCTCAGTGGTGTCTGAGGCTTTTATCGAGGCAACTCGATAGGGCTGATGCTCTGACACAGTATATTGTGCTTTGGGAATATTACAACATGATCTGTTTTGGAACAGAACAACAAAAGGCATAAAGGAGCTTAATGTTGACCTAAATGATCTGAGTATATAATTCTAAAATAACTCTTGCCATACTGTTTGGGTGTTTGATTCCTGGCAGCTTACTGAAACTTCATTTGTTTTTGACCAAAATCCTTGTTGCACGATGAGCACTTCAGCATTAATGAGTGAAATTCAGAGCCTGTGGTAGTGCCCAGGAAACAATCTGAAGCGCAGAAACCACGCTGCTGGGACAGCAAGTTCTGTGCACTACCAAAGGCTTTCAGCTGCCAGAGTACCAAAAAAAAAACTAAAATAAAAAACCGAACAAACCCCCCGGCCATTTCCTCCCCACCTTTTGGATTCCACCAGCTTGTCCTGAGGGTGAGCAAGAGCTGGGTGAAGTTGGAAACACTGCTGCAAACCCTGGCCTTGCGTCCAGCGTGGGCGTCTGCTCGGCAAAGCCTCCCGAACCCCAGCAAATTCATCTCTGTCTGGAAAGGGCTTGACTTTGTGCTGTGCTTGGCTCTGCCTGGAAACGTAAACTGGTGCTTTGCAGGAATTCTCACTGAAGCTGAATCAGTTTTCACGTTCACCATCTCTTCTCCTTGCAGTAATAAAGTCCTCCTTGTTGATCTGGGTGCTATGGGAGAGGATTTGACTCCAGGCAGCCCAGCAGCCTTGGGAAGTCCTGGATGTATGGCCGGTGCTCATATGCAGCTCAGCTGCGCATTTCTTACACATCCAGTATCCCACCATCCATGGACAGCTTCCAGGGGATGATCTGATTTTTATCCAATCAGAGATTTCTTTTTTATATTTTATCTTGTTTTTCAAATTGCACAATGCTTGGGAGAGGAAAAAAAGCCTGGTTTCTGGGAAGGTCCTGCCCTGGTTGTTGGAACTGTAGGAATTCAGATACATGACAACAAAGTGCCTGCTGCTTATTTGAGGGGAGGAAAGGGGAGGGGAGAAAAGCCAGGAGTAAATGGAGGCAAAGGACTACAGGCATACCTGCACCCAGAAAGTCACTGGTATTTTCTCTGCCTTTTCTCTAAGGCAGGTACTGCAAGAGCTGATGCTGGTTTGCTGCATGTTTGTCTAGAAGTATCTGCTGTAAATGGGATACAATGAAAACTAAGGGGCTCCAGAATGTGGCATAAAGTGCTGTATCTCACCCCAAAATCAAAACATGCACAACTTGCTACCAAGTGCAGCTGATGAGGTCACAGGTGTAATGCTAAAGGGATGCTACTGGTTTTTCATATGTAACTTCCAGTATGTTAAAATTTTTCATTTTCCAAAGGCTACCAATACTTTTAAAATATACTCTTAAAATTTCAATAATCAAGATTTAAATTATCATCCTACCCCTTGGGTCTAAGATTCAGTCAGGACGATTCCTACATCTTTTGCCTAGCAACACAAAAATGGTCTACAGAAAAATTCACTTTTTTAACATTTTCAGAACTTTATATAATTTCATATTTAAAAATATTTCCAGTGAAGCTGAGGTCTGACGTGACCTAGCTCAATTCCATACATGAAGTAGTGTGGTACATGTGTGAGGGGGTGCCTGTTGGTAGTCTGAACTGGACCTAACCCTGAATGTATAGATTATAGCTGAGCTTGAACTTGAATCAAAAGAAATGCCAGTTTGATTTCCTCCTGTCTGAGCTGATCTTTCTACTCCTCGGAGCATATTTCAATAACCCCCTTGTTATTGTCCTCTGAGTTACCCTATGCTGTTATTGTTCTTATCTATACGTTTACTTGATTACGGGACTGTCTCCTGACCTTGTCATCACTGTTACTGCTTCCTAATGAGCATAATTATTTCTCTGTGGGCTGCAAGACCCTACTAATGACGCTGCCGCAGCTGCGAGAGGCAAGGGCTGGGTGCAGAGTTCTGCGGAGTTGGACTGAAGTTGGAACATGGCTGGTAAGAACCATGTAGGTCAGAGCAGGCTCGGGAAGGGCATTAATGTTGGCTGGGGTTTTTGTGTCGAGCTCACAACAACTTACTCCATTTGGGCCCCTGGAATCTCCTGGGCTTTCAGAAAAAGCATGTTCTTGTGTCTTTATACTGTCATTTTTGATTTGTGCATCACCCGCAGCTTCTGATGGCATCCCTTCCCTCAGGGTCCCCAGGGTTGGTGGTTTTACGAACTCTCCCCAGATGAAAATTCAGTTGCTTGTTCAAAGTGTGAAGCTTAAAACTGGATGCTGTTTCCCAATGAAAGAGTGTATCTAATTAGTTCCTTCAATTTACCAGCTGAAGCACCCTACCCAGCTATCTGTGTCATCTGGAAGTTGATGATGAATCCAGTAAGCACAAAATTAATTCTCTTCTGTGCTGCTCAGCATCTTCACATGTGAATTAACCTATGTGCAAATAGTAAACCTCATGATGCCAAAATCACAGATAAAAATTGAGACCCTTGTATTACCACAGGTTGAAGTTGCTCTTGTTAAACGGTAGAGAAATATTTTTGCATTTCAGTTTACTAAGCTTATGTGGCAGAAGTGTAATGCAGTTAATAACACACCGGTGCTGCGGCACAGCAAATGCAGTCTTTGCTCTTGGAGGCCTCTGTGCAGCATCAGGTATGGATCATAGAAGAGAAGCCAGAAGAAGCATCAGATCAAGATTTTACACTGTAAGTTATTTCCCACGAGCAAGGGTGGGGAGGGAGAAAAAGCAAGGATGAGAATTGTCTCAGCCTCAAGATTTCCTTTGCACAGCATATTTAAGGCCAAAAAGTAGCAAATCACACCCGGTTTTACTTGGGTAAGTGGGGCAAAGAGCCGGAGAATGACATCTAAATAGGCCAGGACAAGGTCATAGATGCCTGCTGGGGTGGATAGCACAATCCCTGTCCCCCAGACAGACACACACATACTCACTCTCATGCTCTCTCTCTGTGCTCATCTCGCTGTCTCGCAAGCCCATTTTCTTTCATGAGCCTGCCCAGGAAAGCTGCTTAGCAAAGATCCACCTCACCCACAGGCACATGGGGTGCCCTGGGGAACCAGGAACTATGTGAGTAAAGCTTTCCTGTTTCTTCATGTGGGTTCTCATAGAGTCATAGAATGGTTCGGGTTGGAATGGACCTTAATAATCATTGAGTTCCAACCCCCCCTGCCATGGGCAGGGACACCTCCCACCAGACCAGGTTGCTCAAAGCCCCATCCAGCCTGGCCTTGAACACCTCCAGGGATGGGGCACCCACAGCTTCTCTGGGCAACCTGTTCCAGTGTCTCGCCACCCTCACAGGAAAGAATTTTTTCCTAAAATCTAATCTAAATCTCCCCTCTTTCATTTTAAAACCATTACCCCTTGTCCTATGGCTCCACTCCCTGATCAAAAGTCCCTCCCTGGCTTTCCTGGAGCCCCTTTAGGTACTGCAAGGGACTCTAAGGTCTCCCCGGGGCCTTCTCTTCTCCAGGCTGAACACCCTCATCTCTCTCAGCCTGTCCTTATAGCAGATGTGTTCCAACCCTCTGAGCATCTTTGTGGCCCATCTTTTCCACTGGTGGCATCTGAGAGTGGGGCACACGTAGGCTCCTGGCTTTGGCAGTGAGCTCAGGCGTGCACTGGGAGCCTGGTGCAGGGAGGGTGTCCTGGACTACAGCTCAGGCTGCTCCGTAACACAGTGCTGCCGTTCTCACCTGATGAATCCTCAGAGAGCTGTGCATGACCTCCAGGAAAATGCAAAGCAGAATGAAGAAACATAAGCCTTTTGTTCAGAGTCCTGCGTCTGTGAAGCAGTGGCTTGCACTTCCATTGAAAATCCTCTTAGAAATCTGCAAACGGGGGAAAAAAAAAAGTTGACTACTGTGAGATATAGGTAAAGTCCATGCAAGCTGATGGAAAGTACACTTACTTTTTCCAACCCCTCCTCTCCCGCCCCCCAACAAAAAACAGGGTTGGGGGCTTCACAGGCGTAATTTCTCATGCATAATTGGCATGCTAATGATGATGTGTTTAACACACACCGGGCGTGAGAGGTCAGGAGCCTACACTGATTGCTTTGCTTTCTCCTGGTTTAATTGCAGCATCTCGAACCAGCAACCACACATTCACAGTGCGTGCTGCGACGTGCACAAGAGGTGCTTGGTAAATGGTCCCTCGCGCTCTGAGTGCATTATCCTCCTGGGTTTTGTATGCGAGGTTACTGTAGAGGTGTGCTGATAGGATTTTTGCTGAGAAAAAAGGCATAATGTGCCTTGAGCCCTGGCAGAGCTGCTTGGTAATCTATCAGAGAGGGCGACTAATTGGAGTAAAACAGGTTGGCTGTGTGCGTATGCAGGCAAAACACTGTTTCACCTGGTTTTTAATGGAGAGAGGGAGCTGCAGGAGGAGGAAGGGAGCTCACTCGCACACCCCTCTGTCAACTGCTGCTTCCTGCGACCCGCAGGCTATTGTGGAGCGTCAGGGTTGGACACAAAAATACTTGGACCCCATCTCTCATCACCAGATACATATTTTAAGAGCAAACAGTGTGGCCGCTCTAACACTAAGAAATACTGTTTAGCTAATAATATAATAGTAACACTGGCACAGGGCAGCCTTCTCAACTCAAGCCAGGGCTGTAGTCACCAGCTTGTTGGATGTGCAGGACAAATAAATCCTACTTTTCAGGTAGAATGTGGAAAAAAAAAATAGGTTTACCAAGGTATCACCCTGCTGTGTGTCTGTCTGTCTCAAGTTGCTCTTGAGATGGCTTTCAGATGGCTTCTTCAAAGAAGAGACAAGAGAAATACATGTATTCAGAGGAGGGTAGATGCAGGGCTCAAAAAGCGATTGCATCATGAGGTCATCTAATACTGCTTCAGCTAAAAGGTAAATTCTGCAGTCACCAGGTAGTGTATTTTTATCTAGTCCTAGCTGTTTCTCTGCAAACATTACTAATGAAAGTTGTTGGATGGAGAGCTGGAATGGCCACTGAATTGGCAGACTGAATTTGCTGCTGCAATTTCAACAGACAAAATTTAGAGGAAACTTTGTGTGAGCACTAGATAAAAATAATTTATCAAGATGGTGAATCAAAGTCTTTTTTTGTTTTTTAAGTTAGAACAATTCCTGGGGTTGTCAAGATACTGGGACAAGTAAACTGTGGCGCAAGAGTTGCTCTTCTTTCTTCTGCCTCCCTGAAAGGTTTTCCAAGGGGCACAGGAGAGGAAGAGCTGGTTGGGGCAATGGGAAGACACCCGCCCAGCTGGATCCCGACAGCCTCCCCCAATTCCCCAGTTCAGAGCCACCAGTTTGGCCTTGCAAAGGTCTTGCAAAGGTCTTGCAAAAGCCCCATAACAACCTGGTCGTGCAAAGTCCTCAGGTTTGAATGAAGGAAAGAGAAGGAACCAGGATAACTTCTGCATGCTTTTTTCTTTCAGGCTGTGAACACTTGAGGGGCTGTTCACCCCTAAAATAAGCCTCCAGCCTGTTGTAGCTCATGTCCACAGGCTCAGGTCACCAAGGCAGGACTCCAGTGTAAGCACATAAAGCAGACAGGTGAGGGGGCTGTTGGAACCCAGCTGGGTAATCACCGTGAAGAAACCGCAGCAGCTGAAATACCTACTACAAAGAAACATGAAATTAGAGTAACACCAGCGAGGCATGGGGTAGCCCACAGTCCTGGCATCCTGTCAGATATGGTTAATGCTCCCGTGTTTCTTGTCAGCGTGACAGGCAGGACTCAAGCTTCTATCAATGTAGGTGAAGCTCTTAGTTCCTGCAAAAAAGATTCTTTCTTAATGTTCTGTGCATTTGTTAAATCATACCCCTAATATTTTTAAAGTACTATTTTGCTCTGTACCATATATACCAAAGAGCAAATACATAGATTGGAATAGTACTACAGCTGTGAATAACCTAGCTGCAATTTGCACAAAAGATGTATAATTCACTGTACAATTTCTCCCCCCACTGACACCCTGAGCACAGAACCGCGTGAGCAGAGACGGCTGAGGGTTGGTTTTCCTCCCTCTATGAAGCTACACCCACCCAGAGCATGACATCAATGCTTGGCTCTGCCCCTCTGCCGTCGGCATAGAGGTTGGGCAAGTTCAGCTACTTTGCAATGGGATAAAGAGAGGTGGGAAGACATGTGTGGAGAAGTAATGAAACAAAGAAAACCACTTAAAAATGAAAAGTGCTTTTCTTTTTTTTAATTATTCTTTCTTTCTNGGGTATTGTATTCCTGCTTCAGTTTCTCTCACTCGTCTTCTTTCCTTCTTCAGGGTTGCAGTCATCTCTCTCTCTTTTTTTTTCTTCTCTCTCACTTTTTTTTCTTCTCTCTCTTTTTTTTCTCTCTCTCTCTTTTTTTTCTCTCTCTCTCTTTTTTTTTTTTCTCTCTCTCTCTCCTTTCTCTCTCTCTCTCTTCTTTTTCTCTCCTCTCCTCCTTGTGTTCTGTTTTACCCTTGCACTGTAGCACATTCTCAAATCAGGTAAGCTGCAGCAGCTCAGGGGAAATTATGGTGACAAGCTGGCCTCCTGAAGGCTGTACCTCAGAATCACCCTCTCTGGGATAGCTGCTGAGGTGCCCGTCCTACAATAGTTTTCCTGTCTGAGGAGCAAAACAATGAGGCCCAGACATGTTGTTTCTGGAAATGCTTGCTTATAGGCAAAGTTTTTACATATTGAATGTGCTGAAGCTATAAGATAGATTTTTAAGATAAAAAAAAGTAATTTCCAGAATTGCAAAGACGGTTCATAGCTGGCTTTGGCAAGTAAACTGTCTTATTATAAAATTTCTGTAGTGTTTATATTACATGTATATATATATATTTATATATTACACATACGATAATTATAAATATTAAATTGTGAATAATTATATAGTTATTAATTATACATTGTGAGTTATGTGCAATATATAGCCTATATAAATTTGCACTTCTGAATTTCTTACATATTTACAAACACAGTTCCTAACACGTTTGTGAGTCTCTGGTTTGCTCAGCATCATCTGTTAAACTACTGAGCTGAAGACGACTTCTCTCTAGTGTGTGACTCACTTCCTCCCTGGCCCTTGGGGACCCGTGACACCACCTCTGTTTGCCTGCCTGCGCGTGGAGAGCGGGATTGCAAAGGTGAAACAGAACACTGCGGCGCGTGAATGTTCTCGCGGGGACAGAGTGACACAGTTTAGTGATGGTTTTTGTCAGTGTGAAGTTGATGGTTGGACTTGGAGTTCTTGAAGGGTCCCTTCCAACCTAGATGATTCTATGATTCTACGTGCCAGCTCTACTGTGCTGATAAAAGTATGGTAAAAGCAGCAGGATAAGGAGGCGTAAGTCTTCAAAGACTAGCAGGGCTCTCATTCTGCAGAAAAAAAGTCAGTGGCAATCACTGGTGCTGGTCTACGGAGAACTGGGGAGCAAGGAGGGAAGCAAACCAGAAGCTGGGC
>JAHREE010000214.1:222499-233111 GCA_033628505.1 Tringa tobata
AATTTTATTTTGGATTTTAATTGAAATTAGATGGTACTAAATTAGCATATACGCTTGTAGACGGTATCCTGGAAGAGGAGTTCCCCTCATGAAAATGAAGGACTTGAATCCTGTGTCAGTATCGCAGTGGCACACGTGAAAGTGTTGCCGTAACTGTGTGGCGGGTGAGAATGGGTGGGAGGGGACCATAAAATCATAGAGGAGTTTGGGTTGGGGGTTTTTAAAGGTTCTAGTCCAACCCCCCTGCCACGGGCAGGGACACCTCCACTAGAGCAGGTTGCTCAAAGCCCCATCCAGCCTGGCCTTGAACACCTCCAGGGATGGGGCAGCCACAGCTTCTCTGGGCAACCTGTTCCAGTGTCTCACCACCCTCACAGGAAAGAATTTTTTTCTGAGATCTCATCTAAATGTCCCCTCTTTTCAGTTTAAAACTGTTCCCCCTCCATGTCCCATTGCTCCCCTCCCTGATCAATAGTCCCTCCCCATCTCTCCTGGAGCCCCTTCAGGTGCTGGAAGTGGCTCTAAGGTCTCCCCAGAGCCTTCTCCAGGGCAATGACCTGTGTGTGGACAGCTCAGCACTGCAGGGGGTTAACTGTTTCTCTAGTTTTGATGGCTAAAGAGCTAACAATAGGTGCCAGCTTTGTGTGCTGTGAGGGGAAGTTGGTAGATTTTGAGACTCAGAATTTAAGGATGATTTTTTCTTTTTTTGTGGGTCTTACCTGCATGTAAACACGTCACACAATTTTTGCACTATCCAGTTTAGTGTTTGATCCTTTACACTATAAGACGCAACAGTTCATACTAAGTATATGTCACCACCTTAGGAGATGTTGTTAACAGCTAACTTTTCTGGATTATTTTTTTTTTAATGTGTTTAAAGTGACTTTCTCACTTTATTCTACAGGTTTTAATCACATTTTACCGTATTTCTACGTGATATATTTCATCTGTTTGCTTGTCCATCGAGAAGCTCGTGATGAACATCACTGTAAGCAAAAATACGGCTTGGCGTGGGAAAGGTATTGTCGGCGCGTACCGTACCGCATATTTCCTTACATCTACTAGAGCACTCCACCTCTCCCTGTTGCAAAACTACTTCTGAAGTTTATGTCTTGGCAAATAAAAAACAAAATACCTCTTACCTTGCACTTGGTCTATTTGTTATTTAGGCTTTTTAAAAAAAAAATTTAAAAAAAACCAAAAAACAAAAAAGTGACCAAACAGTGGAGTGCATCAACAGGGATTTACAAGTCATCTTAAATACGTGAGTTATGTGAACTGACTGTCTGTGACTTCAATTTAAAAAAAAAAAAAAACAAAAAAAAAAACCAAACTGTGAATTTTTAAAAAAGTTCTGGAGCCCGAATTTTTCAAGTTAAATTTTATCTAGAATCCTGAGTTTACATTTTTTTAATTGCATTTAATTAAGCACTGTGATGTAAAGTATATTATTTTCTTAATGCAATAGATACAGCAATTCCATCCAGTTCATTTTCCTGCTGTTACTTGTGCCATCTAACTTCAGGTGTCTGACTTAAGCCTGAATCGGAGGAGGAGCAGGGGCTTCTTGGTCAGTGGAGCTGGAGGCAGAGGATTTGACCCCCGGGAGGGGCCTGTGCCCGATTGTCCCCTCCTGGCTTCTCATTAAGGGGTCTTTCTTTTGGTCAGGGAGGTTCAGGTGTCCCCTCCCTCCGTTCTTGGGGCAGTTTGAGCCCGGAGCAAGGCCCCAGCGGCGGCCCTGACCCCAGAGAGAAGCCCCGTTTCTGGCTCAGGCTCCTGAAGGTAGATGATACAAACCCCTGGTTCAGCTGTGGATGCCACAGTGAACCCTGATCCTGCCCCGAGCCTTCAACAGGGGGCAGCCAAAGGCGCAGCGTGGGCAGATTTGATAGAAAAGAATAAAACCGACCGCAGTTGGCTTATTCTGATGGTTGTAAATTATGTCTTAATGTACCATAGCCTTTACCCAGTGTGTATAATAAAACCGCCACCTTTTTGCTGTACAGTGTTGGGATTGGAAAATGCGATAGCTTTTTTAGAAACAGGAGAAATCAGTAACTAAATCCATTTCCAGGAACTCTTTTTTAAAATGTTAACTGAATAAAGGTTTTTTTGTAAATTAATGTATTAATTCTTGAAACAATTGAAGTGTTCATTTAAATATTTGTATTGACAGATGTGCTATGAAAATATAGGAAATGCTCCTCAATCCAAAGTCGTTTTTTTAATTTGGCATTGCTACCTCATATGTAGGTTTTGCCTTTTGTACTGTTGCAGATAGAGAAAACAGCTATTTTTTTGCTATTGCTATTTAAAACAACATTTTTTTACATGAGCCTGTGGTTAAACTCGACCACTTTCTAATATATTTTTGTACATAATTGACTTTTTAACTGATGTATGTCTCGTAGTCGCTAGTTGTGTTCTTTGGCTGACTGGCTGTAAATCAGATGCCTTTGCAGTACCGGCTTCGTAAGTAGAATAATTTTATATTTTACCGAAATAATCTTGCATTAATTAACTAGCTTTTCTACTGTCATCACAACTTTTTGCATACTTCATACATGAGGTTTATGGCACAAATTGTCCAAAAAAAGCTTATTAGAATTTTAAATATAGTGCGGGTACCTCTACATTTGCTTGCGGGAAGGTTCCTAATCAATCAGAATGTTGCTGTTATTCATCAATTTATTTCAATTCTTTAAAAATGTTGATGTAATTGAAATCTAGCATGGCATTTTTTTAAAATAAAAGAACCCTTTATTTTGTACACAGGCATTTTTCTAAAGAGAATTGTACATTTGAAATGTATATAATGTAGCTTGATTGTGGCTGTGTGTTAGTGGTGTAAGGGAAAGGTTTTCAAACAAGTCCTTTGATTCCTGGAAGGAACCGGTGGTGCCTGTAACACCACTGGAGAGTGTTCACTCCCGTGGAGCACCAGATCAAACTGGGATACCTTTTTTTTCAATGGATTAATGGGAAATACAGCAACCATTTCACTGAACCAGTTTGTGGCTGGTGTTTTAAAATGTACTAAAGGGGGGGGGGTTGAGGGGAGGACAGTTTAACTCCTTGGCCTGTAAACCAGGAGATGCTGCCGCCGTCCCAGTTTTATCTGTTGCCACACGAGGTTGTTAAAAATGTCATCTGGAGCCCTTGTCTTTCAGGAATGGGTCTTGACCAATAATAACTTCAGTTTATTTACATGCTGAGTTTTATGTGAATTTGATTTTTGAAGTAATTGTTTTTAATACAAACAAGCCTATAAACAAAAATAAAGCTTTTGCTGAAAATTAAGTAGTGGGTTGGTTTTGGTTTTTTTCTTTCCCCATTCATGGTTGTGTCTGAAAAAAAATGGCACTGATTTATCTTATTAAGTGAAGATGTGAGGCTGCTGGTGTTCCTTTTGTATCGGTGGTGGTGTGTTGAGTGTTACAAGGTCGTGTCTGGTGCTTCCCTTGGCCTGTCCGGGAATTTTAAGGAAAGGTCATCTCTCCCTATAAAAAGGAGATTTCATTTTCTTTTGCTTCCCTTTACGCACAAGTTCACAGACTCACGTGTGTTCTTAGAATTGTCTGTGTCTGTCAGCTCCATTATTCACCTACCTGGGTCTTCAGAGAGTCCAGTGAAGCGGGGGAGGCTCATGCGTTACCTCTTTTTGTTCTTCCCTGCTGTTAATCCAAAATTAAACTGTAAAAAGACAGAATTAACACTTGTTTGGCCTGTATTATCTTGTATTTTTCCCTGCAGCTTCTATTAGAAGTCAAAACCAAACTACAGCTGCAGGGGTACTGCACAGGACAGAAATGTTGTGCTATTTTCACCCAATGTGAAGAGGACCCCCGTGGCGACAGGACACATGGCTACAGGAACAGTGACCGTCGTTGTGCCTACAGAAAATTACTTACCACAGGTAATAAAAATGTTTGCTTAAGGTAAAGTTTTAATGAGCTGTTCTCTATGCATCAGCAGCATAGTTCTTCCTCTTGTGGAATGAAGGATGGTTGGGGAGTGGGTGTAAAACCTCTCCCACGTGTGGATGGAGACCATCACGCCCTGGCTGTAGATAAACCCCAAACTCCAACAGTCTTTTCTGGCGGGGAAGTTCCCTAAAATTCTTTAATCGTGCTTTTAATATTTCAGAAAAGCTGAGCACTGGATTTAGTTTTGGTTTGGTTTTTGTGGGGTTTTTTTGATAAATTCTTTTAAATCATCAGTTCTACCCTTTTGTATGTAAAAATGCGAGGAAAAACAATGTTTCGGAGTACTGTGAGAGAAGTATTTCATGCCCCATCACAGGAGTGGGGGAAACCTTTTGAAGAAGAGGCTGAAGTTGCCAAACTGCAGCTCTTTTGTGTGTGTCTGTGTGCAGTGGTGTCACGTTCGCATCATCTTACCATCCCATCCCTTTGTCTCCTCAGAAGGTGGTCCAGTGCCGCAGTAGCCAAACGTTTCATGTAATTTTCCTTTCCCACCTTGAGGCGGTTTGTTCTCCTGCTGTCTGTTGGGGTGAGGGGCGGACGGGCTGCGGCAAAACCTCCTCTTGTCTCACAGCGCTGCATTTCAGACTACGTGCACTTGGTGGAGCAGGTTATTTACTGGGTGCTTGTTACTTCACAGTGTAGCTCTGCACATCCACGGTAACGAATAGCCCGTCTTGCTGTTGAAAGATCACATTTTTCCCCATTTGCTTCTCTGCTTGTCCTCTGCGTAAAGGATTGTGAGACGGTAAGGGCTCAGTGAGGCCACGTGTTCTTCAGTTCCTGCCTCGGCTGAAGAAAACAAAGCTGAACCAGCAGCAGTAACACCTTAAAGAACAGCAGCTGGATCATAAGACCATCCCAGGGACCTGTGTGAAACATACATGGAGGTGACTTGCCATTGAAAATGGGGAATTGTGACCTGTTAATATTGCTCTTATAAAGTAACCCTTGTGGAAGCTGCCAAGAGAATTTCAGTCGGTGCACGCAACAGCCCTGAGAAAGGTCTCTGCAGATGTTCAGAAGGCAACGTTTAACAGCAATCCCAAGGGTGAGGAACACGCCTGAGCAGATACTCATCAGTGGAAGCACACTCCGACATTTACACCAATAGTTGTGCAATGCCTTGTTCACCGCGAGACCAAATATTTATGTCACCAACCTGTTTCAGGATCCCAGAGAGCGGAGCCGTGTGCACATGAGCTTGTCTGCTCTTCCCAGGACTCCTCCTTATGATGCTCATATTCCCTCGTGGAGCCGGATATCGCCAGGTTAACTCAGCCGGACTAAGGACCTTCTTGCTCCTGGATTTCAGACTGCAGGATCTTTTAAATGCGAGTGACTGACCAGAAAGAATCCATCTAAAGCATAAAAATCAGATTAAGAGAATTCCTGGGAAAAGTACTGTGATACCTGGTAGATCCTTAGGAATACAAGCAGAAATTAATGAGCAGAAAAAAAGGGAAAAAAAGCTGAGCTCAAAGCCACATTAAAATTCAAATGATTTCCTTTGGCAACACAGCTTTAAAAATACCTGTACTAGAGCTATTAATAGAAAAGCCAATGGGAACTGCCAGCTGGATACAACAGTAATGCAGACTCCCCATTCATCTACATGACTCCAATAGCTTATATATATGTAAAATCCATACTCTTAATTACATTCATTAATATTTCTGATACCATATGTCTGTATACGGAGCTATAATTATAAAAAAGGAAAGGTAATATAAAAATGCAATCTATTCCATGATAATCATTGTTTTATGAAGTGTACCTGGTATTCTTTCATGCCATTTAGAAAACGGAACTAAATGAAACAAAAATAAGTAAGTATTTCTTCATGACATTGTGGTAAGTCACCACTAACACTGAAATAGCAATGGCACTACAGACACTATGACTTACTGAATGACAATACTGTGTTTAAGACTGCGTCGGGTCTCTCCACTATACGTTTCTATTTTGAGATGTTACAGAATATTACATTAGGGATATATAAGTTCCTCCATGAATACGTTTGCCTAAAATTTCTTCCATCAAATTAGTCATGTGTTGTGCCTGTATCTGCTATTGCAGAAATACCTAATTTTCACAGCGTCTTCTAAGTGAAATGCTAAGTGAGAAAATGAGAAAATAGGATTAAAAAAAATCAAATCAACAAAAGCAGCTTTTAAGTAATAATGGATTAAAATAGCAACTGGCAGAGAACATGTGAAATAGATGCTAAAATATTTTACCTGCTTGATTCTCCCAATCTGCCTCTTCTCATCAATGTCTTTCTACTCCACACCTAATTTGTTCTCCTGGCTTATTCCCAGCTGCTCCGTGAGGAAGAGTCCTGCAGTAACACTGAGAATAAGTCAACATCCAGGCAGCGCGCGGGAGGCACCAGAGCAATGGGTAAAACTATAGTCCTGAGAGTTCAGGTTTGGCTTGTGAAAGCTCAGTGGGAGCCTATTACAAATAGAGAATTAAGTGGAGTTTCCAATGGCTGCTTTGCGGTTTCCATCTGCAGGAACACTCCATGAAAAAAGGAAAAAAAAAATTTAAAAAATCCCATTTTTGCCTGAGCTCTCACCGAATGAGCCCTGACTGGTGCAGAGGATTCCCTTTGAATAGTCACATAACATCTTTGCCCAAGTCAGTTATGCCAGGGAGAAATTCTCTTTAATGAAATATGTAAATCTCAGGACTTTTCAGCATCTGACACTAAAAGATAAGGAACAGCTTTAAAGGATTTTGTCCTGTTGGTATAAAAAGATAAAGCACAACTAATACTTGGAATATGACAGCAAGCTCCTGCTGTGGATTCATACGGGTTTGGGAGAATCACAGGCAAATTAATTTGGTGACTTACTTGGAAGATGAACACAGGCAAGGTGCTTGGAAGTGTCCTGAGAGTTACTTCATCCTTAAAAAAATCCACAACAGTATAATGAAAATCAGCTATCAGAACTTTGATTTTTTTTTTCCTTTCTCTTGCAAATCAAGTTGCTATTAGGAAGCTAAATGAAGAAGGGAACATTTTGCCATGGGTATAAAGGACTTTCCTATTAAAAAATAAACCAGGTTTTCTAGAAGACTGAAGTCTCATTGACGAACTGGATTAGGCAAAAAAAAAAACCTCCTCAGAAATGTACCATAAGAAAAATGGAACCGTCCTCAACCTAATCGTAGAATCACAGAACGGTTTCGGTTGGAAGGGACTTTTAAAGATCACCAACCCCGAGCCCCAGATCTGGAGATACATGGCTGGAAACAGGGCAAAATAAACTCTGAGCAATGTGATGGAGAGCTGGCATTTTCAGGGCTAGGAAATATCCTCAATTCTGAGAGAGAGCAGAGCAGAAAACATGAACGGTAACACAGAAGAATGTGATCTGGTTGTAAAAACCTGCCATAATACAGAGCCAATTTGACAAAAAAAGATTTTCTTGACAATTTCCTAATAATGCTAGCATGGACTAGGGCAGCTCCGTAATTGCCTGCAATTATTTAAATAAACAGGATCGTTTGATTGGTTTTGTCATTGAAAAAATCCAGACCTTCTGAAGGGACAAGAGCTGTCTGCAGTTTTTCAAGACTCCTGCGAGAGCGAGCCAGACTTGCCAGGTAGGAGTTGTTACCTCCAACACACAAGAGACGTGCATCAGTGTCTGTCACAGCCTGAAGAGAAGCCAGGAGAGCTGTCTCTGGAGCTCAGTGATATCACCTCAAAATGTCATGACATTAAATTCAGATCTGACAAAAAGCTTTTGAAAACTTGCAAATTTAAGTTGTTTAAGAAACCAAAAGTGTATTTGGTTGCCTGAGTCGTTCTCAGGTGACTTTGACCTTTCCTTTGCTGCGATTACTCACCAAAGTGAGGGGAAAGGAAAATCTATAATTGTCACAGAGATCTAATACCTGCCAGCCAGTCTTTTGGCACAGAGCTGCAATATTTCACAGTAGCCTGTCAAATTTTGTGCACAGTTTACAGCATTATGGTCCAAAAAAATCCCGAAATCATCCTCTTCTGGAGAAGAGATGCTATTTTCAGCAGACAGCCTCCCGCTCGATGCTTGTGAGCACAAAAGGAAGGACCAACACATGGATGGTTTGGTGCCAAGAGCTCCATTACCTGCTTTGCTGCTGGATAGTCCCAGTTTGGAGCGAGCCTTCTCTCCGCTGTGCTCTGGGGCATGGACAACGCTGCTGGAGCTCACCAGCTCCACTGCAGAGACTCCATAAAAGGGGCTTTTCTCAACCAGCACAAAGGCACCTGCAATTGGAATGGACACTAAAGTTATGCTCAGGGCCAGTTACCCCTATTGCTATTAAACACCCTGGGTACAATTCAGAATGCGGACATTTTATTTAGAAGAATACGCTGCAAAGTCAAACTTTTCTGAATGTCTTATTTTTAGTATTTTGCCAGAAGTATTTTCCCTCACAAAATGTACTACTATAAAGAGATGCCAATGTGCTATTTCTAGCATTGTTTTTGTGAAAAAATAAAATAAATACCTGTTACTTTATTTATTTATAATCTTTTAAAAGTTTGTTTCATAATTCTGCATGAACTACGAAATATTTTTTCTATAAAGTCATTCTCTTAAAACTAAATTATAAGCAGCAAACATTCTGAAAAACTTGTGTGCAAAGAAGGCTCAACATCTGAATTTTTTTTTTCAAAATCTGCAGTACACAGAAGTACCAAAGATTTTCCTAAAAATCTTTCCATTTGTAGTCTTCCCTCTACCTGTAGGACCAAAGTAGTTCTCTGACAACAGAAGCCTGAAAACAGATTGCCAATATTAATTAAGATGGCATAAATTAATTAATTAATGACTGTCTAGTCTGGGATCTGATACAAATATTTCTAAAAAAACTGCAACACCCAAACTTAACTCCCCTTTATGAAAAAATTATCAAAAAAAGACATCAGAGAAAAAAAATTCAACTTTCAATTATGTCTTTTCTGATCTCATGCCTCAAATTCATGGCATTTATATGTTAATAAATGTTAATACATATTAATTAAATTATTGGCAGAAATGTAAGTAGAAAATACTGATGCTGGTAGTAAATGAATAAAGTAAAGTTAAACCTAATTTGGTTATTAAAGTACATTGGATTCTACTGAAAAGATACTAAAATCTGAAATTGTTAGTAGTTGTTCACTGAGCCCAGTGTGTGATTTCAAGGAAGCACAGCTAAGAATATATGGATTTGAGATGGACACATTCTGCTTGCAGTTGCAATGGTCCTGAAGCATGCACAGTTATATGTGAGATAAGATAAAATAAGCAACTCGCTTTCAAGCAATTACTTAAACACACTCTAAATTACCACAGCTCTGAGAAACAGCCTTATCAGAAAGGGAAACTGCTGCAAAGAGCACAAAATTGTTTTTTCTTACATTTGTTCAACTTGTTATTCTGCACAATCATTTTCAACTATTTCAAAGCCTGCCTAAAAATTTATTATTTCTGTTATCAACACTTTTAGTGTTACTTCCCTCTTACGTTCTCCCTCAATGTTTTGTTATTATAATGTTAACTTTTCAGGACAGATACTGCTTCGTTTATATAGCAGTGCACACACTTCTGGGCCTTAAATATAGACTTTCTGGAATTATTCTTCTACAGTTAAACTACCATTGCTGCTGAAGACCCATTTTTTAATCTTGTGACATGTGCACTGTTTTGGTAGCCTAGGTCTATTCCCACAAGACGTTCCCAATCTGATCATCGCTTCAGACACTCACCCTTCTCCATTGCATCCTTCGTAGTAAACAATCACCACGCAGGTTCCCGTAGAGCTACTCAAACCAGATGGAGAAGGTTCACACAGCAAAAACTTCAGCATTACCTCTTGAGGCACATTCTCAAGGAGATGCAGTTACTGCACAGTAAGTATCTTCTCTCTTACGTACTCTCCTATTTTTGTGCATCTTCTGTATATAAAATTCACATTTTGGTCTTCAGGAGAGTGGTTGTTCTGTGAATGTCCCTGCATCTTCAGCAAACAATGTAAAAAGTGGGTCTTCTTCATTCACTTCTCAGTTCCTTCACTAAAAAATAAGAATGGTTGATGTGGGTTGCACACAGGTTCCCTGCTGAAGCTATAGCACGTGACCGGTGTGTTTACACAAAGGCTTACGCTAATTTAAATACTCAGCTATATGGGTAAATTAAGTTAAAAACGCTCTCCAGAGTTTCAGAGTGAGCAGAATATTAGGGATAGCACGTATCTAATTCACACATCTAAAACAACCCACCCCAAAAAACAAATCCCAGTTTCAGAATTCCAAATGACGGAGGCCGTTACGCTTGAGACAGAAAGTCCTAAATAAGTCCTAAAGAACAAAGATGAAAGTGGAAGAGGCAGAACAACTGAACATCCGTTTAATAACTGTTGATATTCCAGAAATGTTACACTGAAAAAAGAAGCGACATAGAAAAATCCATAGCATTTGTCAATCGGAATGACCAAATTAACTGCCCTGAAGTTGTTAGGAAACTGGGGATATAATGCAGGAGTAAGCGGAGAGGGAAAAAAAAACTAAAAAACTTGTATTTCTTCCTTTATCTGGTTCTTTTAGAGGGGTAAAATATATAATAATATAAAATATATATCTGTCT
>JAHREE010000214.1:233505-339780 GCA_033628505.1 Tringa tobata
TCCTCCCAAACATTGTCCCTACACCTGATGGATGTATGAAATGTATAGCTAAAGCAGAGGCCTGTTGTACCCGCAAAAGACAAAGTACACTAAGCAAACATTAATATTAGCTTGTTTTAAACCTGAACACAAGCATCCTTAACATACCATAACTGCAAAAGCATTTTTGTGCCTAGTAAAAATAATATTGCCACTCTACCTGATCTTAACTGCATGAAGGCCCAGCCTGGGCTTGTTACCAACATCTACTGAGAATTTCCTGTGTAAACTGGACCATGGTATGAGACGTTTCTTGTTGGGATGTATGTTAAGCACCAGATAACAGTAAAGGCCTTGAAAATACAGCCACACGTTGAAGCAAAGTGTCCCAGAACCCAGAACTCACTGATGGTTTACCTGCCTTCTAAACATTCCCATCACAGCAATCTTTAATTCTCTAATTGACACAAAACCACACGTATTCAGTAACAACAAATGTTACCAGAATCTTGTGGAGCAATGGAATAAGATCATGATTACTTTCGTTAATTTTTGCATGTGGAATGTAGCACTGGCAAACATAAAATACAATTTCAAAAATGTGACTGATGCACATACAAAAAACATGCATGAACAAATCCAACACAAGAAACAGAGTCAAGTACCAAAGATGAATCACTTCCAGCAGTATTCTATAGGTGAAAACCAAAAATAAACTAGAAACAAGGATCTTCCCCTAAAAAAGTAATAAAAATAAAATATTGAAAGAAATGTGTAGAAAATGGATGTTTAATATACGTCTAAGCAAGAGGTTAAAATTCAGCTATCATGTTTTTACTGATGTTTCAAAAACAGCCAGCCAGAAGAACATGACAATTTCACTACTAAATATTTCCTTCTATTTTACAGTACACAATTTACCTTAATGCATTCTATATAATGTGAGCAGTCTAGGTATTTCATATAGTCTATATTACTTGAAAGAGAATAAATAGGAGAAATTAACTTGCCTCCTAAAATTTACCACATAGGAAGATATTACTAGAGATATTATCACTTTTTCTAGGTTAAATACACGAGAAGAAACAAACAATAACAAAAGATAAAAGAGGATGTTTAGCTCCTTTAATGATTTAGAGATAAGAACCAAAAAGATTGTCTTTAGGTGTTGTGATTCTTTAAATTTTTGAATGCTTTTGCAGGAATTAAAACAGTATTAAGTTGGCATTTTATCATAGAAAGATATTGAAAATTATTACTGTAATTAGTTAACTTTGATTGTGTTGGGTTTTGATTGTGGGTTGTTGTTTTTTTTTCATTTCCTTACCTGAAATTGGAAAAGAAATTAAAACTGAGTAGCTTATAATACATCTGCCTTTCATACAGCCATTGTGGAACTGATGTTGTTTCCATTTCTCCTAAATTACGGCCTGCAGAAAACTAGGGAAAACATTAAGAAAAAATACACAAGTCCATTTCAAAAAGAATTTGAATTTTCATTATCAAAGACAAAAAGCATGAATATTGATGACCTCAGTGGTGGCTAAATTCACCACATTTTGTCTACCAATATAGTTTTTGTTTTATTTTGAACATGCTTACAGTTTCTACATGTTTTTATTATTTTAAATATTAAGATGTTTCTAGCATCCAAAATATGTCATTATAGCATATATACACTCTTCAGGAAAGTATTCTGGCAGATGTTCAAGTCTGTCGATAGTTAGGAAAGCCCTTCAGCACATTTGAAAATCCATTTATTTATGCCCACTGACTATCCTTCTTGTTTAAAAACAGTGGTTTATCTCACACAGAGTATGTAAGAAGGAGAAATCTGAATGCACTTATTCACTGTTAGCAAGTAAAACTATGGAATATCAATTTCTTCCCATCACTACAAGATACAATATTGGAAAAGAGAATTAGATTTGTGCAAAGATTTCCAATACAAGGTAGGCACCCAGACAGTGCTCGCAACACCTGGCAGCAAACTCCAAAAGCCCTATACTCAAACCTCTGCCTTATATTTCATGCAGGCAAACAGCACCTTATAACCAAATCAACAGCAGGATAAGCAAATAGATGTTCATTCTCCAAAGAGAATGTTCACATCTGTGTGAAAGGCTATAAAAATGATGAATTGTAAATTCACATACTTTCTTTTCAAATTATGGACTGGAGTCTGAGTGACAACAATTCAGTGAAGTGGCAACAGGCAGATGTACTTCTGTAGAAATCTTCATTATCTTTCATGGGAGTATAAGAGATAGAAGACTGGCTACAAAGCACTAATTGTTTTGAATTAATAATTCTGTGGTTTAGTCAAAGCAAGTAGTAAATCTTTTATTACAGATGTTTTGGAACACTCTGTATTTAAATCAAGGTTGTACTTCAAATTTCTGTACTACAGCAAGATTTCTAAAGGTGAAGGAACAAGGTCACAGCCTTTTTTTTGCAGTCAGGGTCCTAACACTTTTTTTTTCTTTTCCCTTCCAGTCTGGTTTTATAAAAGCTTGGTACCTCCACTCATAGCAAAAACATCTTTCCCATTTTAACAACAGTAATTGCACCAGTTCCTAAGTCATGTCTATAATTTTCTGACATTCAAATCATGTATCTCATACATACAACAAAAAGTTTAACTTTAGCATCCAGCAACAATCCAATTATGTAAATTATGCAATTATCACTTCTTCCACGCAAGGTTAGTGTCATACTAGTTCTAAACTTCACTGATGTTAAAGAGAAAAAGGGCTTCAAAGTTGAGTTGGCTTCAAAGACATTTAAGAACCGATGAAACATCATGCAATGTGGTATGTATTCTTAAAAGGCACTATTTTTAGTGGTTCTTTAAGGAATATCAGTACTCTGCACTCCTGGTGAGATGGATTCACTCTATAATCTGACTGAAAATTAACCTGGCAAGCAGATAAACACACACATAAATTATTGCATTCATTTTCAGCCAAATTAGTAAGACAATCCACAATACTGGCCATGAAATCACCAGTGCCAGTGCAATGGAGAGGGTGGCTTAAAAGCCACGCTCTTGTCAGCCTTACACAGACTTAAACTGGTCGCGGAATCTCATTGTGAGTTAGAGAATAAACCTTGCTCTTTTGTTTTTTAGCATCCAGCTAAACAAAGCCAACAGAGGACTCGTTTTTAGCAGGGACCAGCAAGGCCTTAAGCAAAGTCGGTAACATCATTGCAATTGGAATGCAACGTGATAATAAATAAAAACGTTCTTTCTGTGGAAATCTCTGGGTTTATGTTGGTCTCTGTGCTGTACAACACTACCTTAGACACAAATGAAGCTGTAACGGTCCAATACACTTCGTTTTGCATAGCTGTATTTGTAGAGACAGCCTGTAAATCGTATGGGTTGTAGGGAACTTTAAAGTTGTTTCTGTTTCGTTGAAGACAATATATATATTCCCCAGTATCTTTTAGCAATAATGGTCTCTGTCAAAAGAGGAAATTATTTACATGTATATATATAATTTATTTTTCATGATTACAAGCTACTTATCAATATATTTGACTATGAGAAGTCAAAAAATTACCCAAATATTCTGATAAGACGCTTAGTAGCAATGCTGAATTGACTAATAAATTATTCTGTTATCATCACATTTTTCTATTATTTCCAATCTAAATAATTATTTTTCAGTTCCACTAACAGCTACTTAAATATCACTAGTTCCTGTTAAGAAAACAGTCCCGTATAACCCTATTAATGTTACAACTTTTTTATCCAAACCTGAACAAACTTTTTAGTAGTTCCATTTCTCATCTATGAGAACAGTGGTAAGCATTATTAAGATTAAAAATACCACTGTAAGGCTCTTTAGTAGCAAACACCTATACAGTTAAAGATTGTAAGTATTAGCAATATCCTTTTTCAGAGGAAAGGATTCCAGGAAAGAAGTATTTTAGATGATAACCAACAGAATTCCTAGAATGTAATTGCACAGGACATGGAGAAGGGAAAAAAAAATTCACCGTAACTGTGAACTTCTGCAGTCGGGACACATCAGTCTCTTGAACTAATTGTTCACATGATGGTAATGTTGTTTGCCAGCCAAGTTTGCCTCGAAGCCTCAAAATATGCGTTATAACATCATCATCAATTGGTTCTGGTACATCGAGAAAAGAAACAAAACCAGTGTTGGCTTTTTTCCCTTAAACATAAAACCTTTAGATTGACTACGCAAGCGAGCCAGCCATTCACTCTTTAGCTTCATTGCATAAGCCTTAACAATTGTGGAAGATTGGTCTAATGTTATTTAGACTGAGCTGGAAGACTCTGAAAACATGTCTCAGAAAGTCCTTCTCAAAAAATGCCTGTAAGTATCTAAAGGGTGGGTTGAAGGAGGAGGGAGCCAGACTGTTTTCAGCGGCTGCCAGTGAGAGGACGAGGGGTAATGGGCACAAGTTGGAACACAGGAGGTTCCACTCAAACATGAGAAAAAACTTCTTCACGGTGAGGGTGCCAGAGCCCTGGAACAGGCTGCCCAGGGAGGTCGTGGAGTCCCCTTCTTTGGAGATTTTCAAGACCTGCCTGGATGCAGTCCTGAGTAACCTGCTCTAGCTCTGGGCAATCCTGCTTCAGCAGGGGAGTTGGACTAGATGATCTCTATGGTCCCTTCCAACTCTAAAAATTCAGTGAAATTCAGTAAAAAAAATAAAAGCCATCAGACATTCCAAATGTTTTGTGGGTTTTTTTTCTGCAATTGAAGAACCATGGTTCAAGTTACTTCAAAGTAATATCAATTTCCAGTGATTTTACACTGATCTTTGGTGTAATTCACACAGCAAAATTCAAAGTACTCAGTGCAAAAAATATGATTCACAGGCCAAAGACCTTCTCAAATGCTAAAAAGACTGAAAGAATGAGAAAAGACTTCTGAAGGCAGAGCAAAATCTCAGCTAAACAAAAAGACTGTTGAAAATGAAAGAATAACAATAAAACTTTTCTTTCTAATATTTAAAAGAGATTCATTTTTACATGGAAACATATTACCCTTTTAGAAATTAGACCAATCTAGCCCTGTATAGGAGAAGGACACTCCAGCTGAACAAAAGATTCTATAACATTATGGAAAATAAATTGAGAAGTCCCAAAAAGCTTAAAAAATATTTTTTTCCTATGGTTTTTAACCCCTATTAAAATGTACAGAGAAAAAAAGTTTGCGAAAAAGAAAAAAATAATTGGAATCGAGTCATGATATCATTCCCTCCCAGTTTTCAGTCTCAGTGACAGACATTTTTAATGTCTGGAGAAATAATGATCAAAATCTATTTTTCCTGCCACTAATCCTGGAAGATACATAGGAAAACATGACTACTCTTTACAAATCTTCCAATGAAAAGAAAACTTACTGTAGCCAACCATAAAACATACACAACATTAAAATAAAAAAATCAAATGCTGTCTGAAATTCTGCTGTGAGATCAGGTATATAAAAAAAAAGAAATCAGGTGAATACAGAGGTTAAAGTAGTTGGCCTTTGAAATAAGGTTTAAAATGATAGCATTCTCATTTACAGCTGTATCGGCTCTTCCCCTGCACGTGTGCTCTTAAAGGCAGGAGAGGGATGAGGAAAGAGAGTAGCAGTTGAATATATTCTGCATGATATCAATATAAATCTGAAGTAAATACGTTGGCTGTACAGGCCTAACAGCATAGTCTGCCCCCCAATACTAAAAGTTACATACTTGTTTTATCATAAGTATGACTTTTGCCTCTCGAAGACTTTCTAGAAGATCTTTCAACTTTCGGTCGCTCACAAGTCTTTTTGTGGCTACTTGGTTCCAAAATAGCTTTTTGCATTTCAATCTTGCTAACATTATCTGCAACTAACAAATTAAAAAGGAAAACATTAGTAATTTAAAGCAGATCATTATGCACAATATTTTCCTAATTTAAGTTAGCCTTCCTACAAGTTTACATTTCTGTGTCTACTTCCTGAGGTAGAAAACCATTCTGATTCTTTTGCATAGAGAGACATACACACACACACAAAAGAAGCTGTTTCTTTTTGTAGATAATACATTAAAACTTGTATTCAGATCACAACTTGACATCGGTTACTTCGGTCTGGTTGGGTAAGAAATGCAATACTTGTTTACTGTGTATCCCATGAAGGAAAAAAGATGACATTCACTTTGACTTTTGACATTTTTTTGTCCCTGTTTATTGCTAGAAAACATTTTCATTCATTCTGAAGGAGAGATAGCCTAGATGCCAGGAAAGCTCAGTAGCAGCCAAAGCATCAGTGCCTTATCAGCACTGTTGTAGCCTTACAGCATCCTTTGTACTACTTGGAAGAAAGTCAACTCCATCCCAGCCAGATCCAGCACAACCCTACCCTTCAATGCCTTGTTTAACAAGGCAAAGTTTCCTAATTTGATGTTTGATGTGCTGAAGACTTACAGGATACGATTGATTCAAAAAACTTTTTCTGCAAGTTTCACACAAAGCATAGTCCCAAAATTACTGATATATCTGAACTCCAGCTTGCAGATTTGCTTGAATTTTGACCTGTTGAAGTCAGTATGAAACTTGCACTGACTTTCAAAGAGGAAGAATTGTGATCACAAGGCCACCGAGTCTTTGTGAGGAGTTTCATTTCATTGTATGTACAACTTCCATGAATTAAGATTTTGTATTTTAGAGATGGCCATGCTTCCAAAAAACCCAAGTTGATTGGAGGACAATAGGAAAGACAATTGTATATTTAGTTTTCATCAACATCTGGTGGAGTAAGTATATTCAAGATCCACTACACAGCATTCTCACTTAAAGAAACTTTGAATAGGTAAATCTACACAGAAAAGAAGTATGTATAACTACAACTTTTTAAAACTACAAATAAACACATACTCCTATGCACTTTGCAGTTGGTATACAGAGTTACAGTCAGCGTTTTTATTTCCACTATTCCATTTTTTCTTTTTGTTTTTAAAAAGATGTCAAGTTTTGCAGAAGTCTTCACCACCTACACAGAAAGTGTTGTTGGCATCCCTGTAATGCCCAGAGAAAGAAGAGCATTTGCTTTAGAGAGAAGAACAGAGCGTATGTTCATACTATGGCTGCCCACTGCAGTATTATATCTCACCAAATATCAGAAGTCCCGTCAGACTGCTATTTTCAGTAGAAAACCAGAAAATAAACATTCAGTCCATGCTTAAAATAAAAACTGGAATGCTCGTGACTTACAGTATTCTTTGTTAGAAATGCACTTGAGGACACTGTATATTTACAAATACTTGGAAAAGAATTTTTACAATGATGAGGAAAGAAAATAATATCTTTTATTAGTCCATGTTCTGTCATTTTAGGTACTTTACCATATACAGGAGAAGGTGGCGACGTGTCAAAATCATGCTGAACTCCTTTGCTAGCAGAAGCTGTGGGCAGTGTCTTTTTCAAATTCTCATTCGCTGACGTTAAGGACACAGGTTTTGTTATGCTCCTTTTTAACTTCACTGTCTCTTGCTCTGACATGCTAGAAGGTTGACAAACAGATTCTTCTCTTCCCTCCTTATCTATTCTTGAGAGCCTAAAATTGAACAATATACTCTATTAGGGTAAAATCTGAAGATTCAGTCATACAGGCAAAACAGAACAATTGACTAAAATACGACTGGTATAATGGTTTGCATTTATGATTAAGACACAGCTGTCCTATGGCACAGAGTTAGAGCTTTATTCACAATGAATAAAATATACAGTGAGGATGGTGAAAGAAATCAAAATAAAATTACAGGCTTACCTCTTGTGCTCTGACACTATAGGCATCAGAAGGAGCATACATAAAAACTGATCGTTATTTTGATTAGTCTCAAAGGTATGAGAGCTTCAAGACTAAACTAAGTTTAAGCTCTGGGAAACAAAACTAAGAAAATAATGCTTAGAAAACCCAATGGTGTAATTTGTTCTCATTCTTAGTAATTCCAACAGCATGATATCTACTATGAAAGTAGAAAGAAGGTAATAAGTTGTATTTTCAAAATTAAATTATTTCCAAGAAATTAAATTATTTCCTACAAAATAATTATTTTTCCTAGAAAAAGCATAAAAATTAAGAATACTGTAATACAGGATTTGTTGGGGTTTTTTTTTCAAGCTCATTCTTAGATTTGTAGACTAATCTGGAAATCTCTAAAATAAGTTCGAACTTCAGGTAGCAAATGGTAACCCCCAATAAGATTCTTCTGTTGACTGAAGTACGATAAAGTGCTGGCAAAGTCAAATCTAGTATGTGAAAGATGCAACAGAAATCTGTGTTAGCAGTCCCTGATATACAAGTAGCAGCACTTATGTGCTTTTCTCAAGACAGATTTAGAAAGCAAAAATTTTATCTGGGCAAAATGCACAAATACAAAATAAGTTGTACTGTGAGCACCGAAACTAATGAAGACTGGCAGTTTCTGTGCTTTAATGTTCCCTAATCACTCTCCAGAAATACTTTCATCTTCAATTTCCACGTCCAAATTCCTCCTTTCAGCTTTCTCTCACATCACCTACTAATTAAACTAGACAACTAGCAGCATGTAGCGTGGCTGGTGATACAAGCCAGAATGCAGATCCTTACTGCTGAGATACTTTCTGATATCTAGGATGGAGACTGTTCTGCCTGGCTCAGGACTGATGAAAATTGAGGTTCCGTTACACAAAACTTAATTTTTCACAAACTGAGAAGTTGTTCACATCCTCCAGATGTTTACATCTCTCATATAAGCTCAGAGGCAAGAGATGAATTAGTGAAAAATCCATTGAGAAGACTGGATTACCCATTGACTAAACTGCATTCTGTTTGCAATGATTTCACTAGCATTTTTCCAGGCTTTCAGTGACATAAACTAAATCAGACTCTATTGCAATGGGCAAAAATTACGAAGTTTATGCTGAAGCATCAATCCAAGCTTCACAGAATTCACAAGGAAGCAGTCAAATAATTCAGTAGAAGACATCCATTGCTATTTCAAATTCTAAGTAGCAGAGAACAAAAAGCTATCTTAAAGAAGTATGATTTCACATACGCATTTCCAAAACACACGCCTTCCTCTTTTATCATTGCTTTGTGTTTCCTTTCTGTTCTTCCTCTGTAAACTGCTGTGCGAAGACTAGAGTATTTCTTCTCTAGTGAGGAGGACTGGGAACAAAGGGCAGGGAAATACACTAATTTCAATAATTATTCAGTGAGTGGTCATATATCATAAATTAAAAAATCCAAAGAAGACTTTTTTTAACAACTATGAAAAACATTTTCGAAAGCACAATTGATGGTTTAACTCATCTTTCATTACAGATGTTTTCTGAGTTAAGATACACAGCATTTTACGTATATGAGAATTTACTTATTAAAAAGAATTAGTAAATGACTTAAATTTCAGTGCTCTAAGCACAGTTATTTTAATGTCTAGTATTTTCATATGGAGTATAAAATTGCTTTCTCCTGTTTCCATCAACCTAAGTCTAGTTAAAAATCTTCAGAAAAAGAAATCCTAAATTTAGAACAACAAATCATTATTTTTCAGGACACTCGAGTCAAACACTAACTAAAGGAAAATAGATTAATTTATATGAATTTCTTTCCTTCAGGAAAATGCCTTAAGATAAATAGCAGCCTCTGAGGTTTTCCTTGCAAAGTTCCTAGGAGAAAGACTTTCACTCCCGTGATGGTACAGGCATTAAACATGTAATCCACATTTATTCATATAACATTTTCTAGGCAGGGAAAGTTATCCATCCAAAGGATGCCTGCCTACTCATTAGGTTAACATCACTTTTTTCAGTCTTACAAAACATCCCAATATCCTCAAAGTTGCACTGACAAACAAAATGAGCTGTGCAAAAACTACTTTGCTATTAACACTGTTGCAAACTCCCAGAGAGTCTCTACAAGCCCCTATATTCTACTACACATCCATTTATATTTTGGTTTTGGAGCACTCTGAAGACACCTCTAACATCTCAGCAAGGCTACGCTTTCAGCAGTCGCAGCTGCCCAGGCCCAGAGTCGGGTCCAGAAGCACATATGGAACAGTGCTGGCTTTAATTTAGGAGCGCGCAAGCTAACTCTTGCTCCAGCATCAGCAGCGACTGACCAGAATTTTCAAAAATCTAATTTTGGGCACCCAGATTTAGAAAAGGTTCAGAAACATACGTGCTTTTGTATTTAACTCTAGTTTAAGACAATATATAACTGTAACAGTAAACTTTGTTAAAAGTCAGGCTTTCACTATAACAGAACTATAGCTAGGAGGATATTAACTGCAATTAAAATATTAACACATATTCTTGTTTAAAATCATGCATATTCTCACCATTTCACTGTTGTCTTTTTCACTACTGTCAGCCGGGTCACACACAATATCCCTGCCTTTTATCATAAGCAGTACCTCTGTCCTCTCTGGTTCAAACCTGAGACGAGATATTAATTTTTCTTTCAGCGCTTTGTTTCGTTCATCCATCTGGGGTAGGTATTCTTCATCCTAACAGTAAGAAAATAACTACTGAATTAGATCTGCAGCAACGACTGTCTCTCCACTATGCCCTCAGCGTGAACTTCATACTTGAGCAGATATGCGTGCCTCATTAGAAATCAGGTGGTGTTTGCATATCTGCCTCTGCAGTGTTGGAACTGAAATTTCACACAGTTGACAAATTAAAAACAGCTAATTGTTCACTAAGTGGCAAATTAAACATTTATTTACTTTGAGAAATGAATAAGGTAGAACTATAAAAGCAAACACAATTACTGCATTAATCACAATTTAGATAAAAGAAGAATGTACATTTTTATAAGGAGGTTTACAAGAAAAAAAAAAAAAAGAATTCCTGAATTTTTTGAGTCATATCCGATATACAATATACACGGAAAGTATAAAAGAGTCTAAAAAGATATTCTGAGGATTTTTTTAAATCCCGAGCCCAGCCAAAAATAGCATCTAAAAAATCCACTTCAAAAAGACCATTGCACTTTCTAACCAGGAAGATATTAATACAAAGTAAAAAAAGCATTCAAAACCAGGACAGAGCAGAGGTCTTCATTCCTGACTTGCAAGTCTCACTCAGATATTGCATTCGCTTAGTTTCCCAGTTAGCTCTCCATTCCCTCACACGCTTCAGAATCACTGCATCATCAAAGCTCAGACGTGATAGTACGTAACGAGGTAGAACTATTAAGTATTATAAACTCTAATCAGTGTCTCTATCTCCAGAACCTGATTTGCAACAGTTACTTATGAACTGCAAATATGTATGTATAAACCCAAATTTAGATCAAAATAGATAACCACAGATCAACATCTGCAAAACTATGTGAGCTCACTGCATAAAAGTTTGAGGTGTAACATCATTGGGGAAAACAGAGGGGATGACTATGACCCACTCATTTCATTAACTTCTTAAAACCACCTTTTGTTTTGGCACAAGGATCAGAATTTATTAGTCAAAGTATAAAAATAATCTGCAATTTTTTTTAAGGACTCAGCTGATCAAATAATATAAGGACTTGAAACCCAGCCGATGGTCAATCAAACCCAGCTGACAAGTCAATCAAAATACTTGATCTTTTCAATCGCCAGCAAAAATGTTGAGGAAATAATAAAATGCATATTTGCTTGAAAAATGTACGATTTGTTAGAGCCTCTACCTGCATTGTAGAAGACTTAGTATCCATGCAGGTCAATATTTTGGCAGGTGCAAACGAAAACCTGAAAGTTTGGTGCTGTAATAAAGGACAAGATATCCAGGACACATCAGTGTTATCTTCCAGTATGATTTTCCCTCAGCAGTTGTAAGATGTTTGTTTAACTTGTATCTAATTTTTGTTGGTAAAGATTTAATGAATTCCAATAGTTAATGTATGATATACTTTCAAGAATTAAAACAAACACCTTTCTTAACTGCTTGGCTTTTTCTACCAAGGAGCAGCGAGCCTAACTCAAAGGCAGCCCACAAGCACCAGGATATTTATAGAGCGATGCTGCCAACAACCTGCCCTCAGACAATCCTTGAATCAGAAGTTATACTGGTCTAGTAACTGTCAGCTAGTAATTTATGTTATTGCCTGTAGTATCACAAAATCTTATACTCTTCAGGGTCAGTTTCGCTTTCTTACTATGCTGAAGAGTTCAGCGGCTTTAACAGGCATGGTCAACTTGTTTCCACGCCCCTCATCTTATCAGAGCCTCACTCTAAATGCAGAAAAAGTAGAAAGTTAACCTAAGCTAAGCCACAGCTAAAGAGAAGCCCTACTTTTCCATTACGGATGACTGCTTTAATATTTCTGCATTTAAGGATTGATCTTTCAAGCTTTCTTTCTGCACTGAAAAAGTGCAGAAAGAACTGGCTGCTGGTCTGGCCCTTACCTCCAGCTGGGAGTAGGGTGGATGGGACGGGAAGGCCCCTGTCCACCAGTGGCAGCCGTTGAGGGGCTGTTGGAGGAGACCCCTGTGAGCTGTTGGGGAGCTGTTGGAGGGGACCCTTGTGGACCGTTGGGGAGGACTGTTGTGGGGTTGCTGAGGGCTAATGCCTCTCCCTACCTGGACCAGGCTGCCTGGCCTTTGTAGCACTGGCCTTCGTTCGGGATGTACCGACCTCTGACAGAAGGCCAGTCACCACAGCAATAAACCCTGCAATTGAAAATTTAAGTGAGGTCAGGTTTTGGTGAAAACTGTTCAATTTTTGGTGAAAACCGTTCCATGGTAATGCTAAGTAAAGCCAATGGTAAATGAGTTCATTAACTTTCAACAATTTCTGTAGCATGGCTCTGCATCACAGAGAGATGCTTGAAGCTATGGGAAGTTCCAGAAGACATTAATAAAGCAAGTACTTAGGAGAAATAATCAGATGGTACTACACCCTCACCAAAGTGGATTTTGTAAAGTACTCAGTACTCCAGTATCTTGAAATCATTCTGCTTATAAGTTTTCTTGAGTCCCCTGCGTATACAGATCATATCCTTCAAGTTGCTTCTAATTAATCATAACATTATTTTATAATTAAAAGAACAAAGTATTCTTTAAGAAATTTAAGGATATTTTATCTGACCTACCAGACTGTCTGAAATCTGCAAAGGAAAATAAAAGCCTGCTCAGGACTAGCTCATCCATACTTGATTTGATCATCAATTTGGCTTTTCCTAAATATGTAAATGGTAACTAATCCTTTATTTGTTAATCTGAAATGCTTATACTCAAATAAAATATGATTTTTTTTCAAACACATTAATAAGTCTGGCTTGGTGAGTCAGTAACAAGTGTCATACTACGGGAATGGAATCTCAAGAGATATAAAAAATAATTAAGTACTTGCAGTAGGCTCATCTGTTTTTCCACTTAGGCCCAGGAGATTTACATGCAAAGCCCCCATTGAAGCCGCTTGTAATAAACATTGAGCAATATAAGAATACAGAAAACTGGAATGCTGAAAAAAAAGTAGCATCTTCCAGCCATTAAAATGCATGGCTTTACTTGTATCTGCAGATTTTTCTGCTTATAATGTTTGGGGTTTATGAAAGATTTAGAAAGGATGACTCCTGAGAGCTGAGACTTTCAATATTATCCTATTATTCTAGCACAGGTTCAGCTGAAAAATTTTCACTTTTAATCCAAGAAGAAAAAGTCCCTTTCCGAGTGCTGCTATCAATCTGGATGCAACTAATTTGAGAAGCAGTTCCAACTATATTTGCTGGCTTAAAATACAAATGGCTTGCATGAATCTGGTTAGTACTTGAAACCAGAAACATTCTATGTGGCTTTGAAATTACCTTCAAGTGTTTTACCTTTTTTTTTTGTTTCATAAGACTATATTTACACATTGTAGATTTACGTAGGGTGATTTCTCTTTGCATGGGAATTTTGTGTCCCCTTTGTGCAAAACTGATTGAAGGGTAACGTGCTCCTAACTAAATAAAGAAAACAAAATTAAAATGAATACACGTTGACAAATTTACAGTTTGCTAAAGTAAGCACTATACTTTGTTAGGAGATATGAAATAATGTTTCTACTAGAGTTGTGACCCTAAACCATTACAAAACTAATCCAAGGGCATTCAGCAATGACTGGGTAATGTTATGAGGAACCACATTTTTCCAGTTTGATTCAGAAGTTCAAATATATTTAAGTAAAAGTCTTTAAATCTTTAAACAGTGCATTCACAGGGTATAATGAAAAATTACTACAACACGCTAATCAGCAGAGCAGCTAGATCCACCTGAATCCTACAGATTTCCACTGAATTATTTTTATCATAGTCATGTGAAGGAATATTTGTAACAGATGAAGGTTCCACTGTGTTGGGAATCCCAAGAATTACATGGATAAACATCTACGGACTCAGAAGAACTCTACTGGCAGTTATGAGCCTGCTAGAATAGGAACTGATAGAGAAAAATTTTTACTCACTGGTATAAAATGAAGAAGCCAGAATCAAATGCATTTTTGCAGCTAAAGCAGTACTCCATTTGAAGAAAAAGCAGCATCTTACTTCGTTTGGTGTGGTGCTGAAGTACCAAACTGTGGCCATATAGCAAAGACTATACAACTGTATGTCCAGCTTCTGTGGCCAAAGCATCCTGACACTCCTGCAGGATCCAGTGGAGAAGAGATTTCTTGAAGAAGCCTTTGTGAGTGGTTTTTGCAGAGATACGGGCAATAATAAGTGCCCACTAATTTTCAGGAAAAAATGGTTGGAAGCCAGTGTTTCCTTGCAGCCTCCGAGGTTCTCCTTAGCCAAGCCAGCTCACATGCCCCTCGGGTATCCCTTTGCTGCATGACTGCTCCCATTTGCACACTCCAAAGCACGCTGAATCTTCACATGCAAAACACAGTGTTGTGTTCTCTGTCTTTGCTTTATTTCAAGTGGCTCTTTTCCTATCATGAGCACAGCCTGGGACTGCACTCTGAGCCGCTTTCATGTTAATTACAGTGACACTGATCAGACTGCATTAACTTGACTGTGCCATGGATGTGACATATAGATTGTCCCCCAATGGATTCTCTGTTATACAGCACAACAAAGTATTTTCACAGAAAAGACCTAAGGCACATAGATCACGGTCTGTTTCGCTCTCTCAAATTTACAGGACAGGATATGCTGTAAACTAAACTTTATTTTATGAGCTCACTAGAAAGAAAACAAACACAACAAACAAGGGTTCAATCCCCTTTGCACGTGACTTCACACTTAATTTGTGAGCTTTCTAATTCACAAATTTTCTACTTCATAACTCGAAACTCTTGCACCTGTGAGTGGAACAGTTACCTACCAATGGTGAGAGTGCTCATCTTTCCCATTCTGTCGGGGTGCAGGCATCTCCTGTATCACAACGGGATGCACAGAGCCCTCATCAGCCCAGCTGCTGTTGGATCCGCTTCCAAGACATTTTGGGTATGGATATATCCCTGCTGGTGAGAAAAAGCATCAGTTTCAAGAGAAGAACAGAAAGATTTAGGAACAGGATTATATACTTAAATGATAAGATATAAACAAAAAGTAATAATGATGTGTTGTAGAGATATGGAAACTTGCTAACAAAACCCTAAACATACTGCATCAGAATGACACTACTGCAAATCAGACTGTTCCGTGATAAAAGAAATCATCGTCCTTACAGAACATTGGCAGGACTGTTCTGTAATCTTTTTCATATGAGCTAAATACTTTTATTATTCCTTTATTAATGCTTTAGTCAAATTTCACTATGTCAGTGTGAAATCCATTTATGGTTCCTTTCTTAATTTGCCAGAACCAACAACAGAGGAAACACCCTCAGAATTGGCCTTAATTGCCAACCTTACGGTCAGCTCAGCCGTTCTCTGACCATTTTCTGCTGGGACCTGGAAGGCAGCCTAAACATTATCCAGAGGTCAGCAACAATTACCATGGAATACAGCAACTCTTACTAAAAAAAAAAAAAAAAAAAAAAAAAAAAAGACAACAAAGCCATGTAGACTGTGTAGACTGGACCCCTATGATATTCAAATAAACATCACCTACTGTTACTCATTAAAATTCTCCACTTTATGAGAGCTAAGCTTTTGCCTGAAGTTCTACAGGCAGAAACTGATTCTTTTAAAATAAACCGACAAGGCTGTTCATGACCTTGCCTTCTGCAGGATTTGTCTTCTCGGTTTCATTTAAGATGTAACAACAAATGCTGATGTGTGTCAGCTCTGTAGACTTAACCGAGACTGAATTCCTAGCATTTTGCAGGGCTAGTCTAGAACCTAATAAGGGAAGTCAAAGAATATCCTTCAAAATGTATTAATAAAGAAGACAGATGGATTTTATCTTCTTTAAAAGCACAGCTTTCACAGCAATCTACTAGTCAAGCTACTGATGTTTGACTCCACTAAAATGTTCAATGTTCTAGACTTTGAAAAAGCCAGAAGGCAGAAGCACATACTGGCAACAAATACACAGGCAGGTGCCTGCTCCAGCTCTTGTTATTTTTTTGGAAAACGAATGTGTTCCACGTAGCACTCTGAAATTCTTCACAGAAAAGTATTTTGCCAATATGTTGGCAAAAATCTGTTGATCCACAGTTTACAATGGCTTCCATTATTCCCTATTACTGAAAAAAGTTAAAAGCAGCAAATTTGACCAACTAGCCTGAAAGTAGACAGCTTTCATCCCATAAGATCTCAAGAGGTTTTGAAAAAAACAAACCTAGGAAAATATATGAATAGGAAAAAAAGAAAATGTAATAAGCTGTTAGCCAAAGATTTTACTTTGAGAAGTCAGTATTGTCCTTCTCCCACAGACGGTTATGTAGCTATTTGCCTTTATTCCTCAGTCATTGAATGTCAGGAAATGCCCTTTACCATTTGTCATTACAGGTTATTTACAAACTTGATGGAATGCTGAAGAAGGGTTTGGGCAATCAGATGATTAAATATTTTGTGCCTTAAATAGAAATATTAAGTAATAATTAAAAATGTCATCCATTAATGCATAAATACAAACACACATGCAGATTTTTTTTTCCTCATTTCCATTACAAGATTGCTGAAAAAAATATTGAGCTGACAAAGATATATACCACTGACTGATTATTCATACCCATCAATGTTCTCATTTCTCGGGGCTGGAAGATTCAAGCTGAAAGCTGTATCATGAATAATTTTTATGTTCATAAACTGTGTATTCACAATACAGTAAAAGCATTGTTGCTATTGGTGTAGATCATTCTTAGAAAAAGGGAAAGATCTAAGGGAACATGAAATTGTTTGGTATTAATAATGATGATGATAATGGAGGATTACAGTACCTGTAATACATTGTTTAAAGAAAGATCTTTTCTATTGGGCATCCAGTAAAGAGAAACCTGATGAAGCTGCACACACAGTTCCAGTAGAGTGATTTTTAACCCTGTATCAAAAGAAACTTTTGAAACTTCCGGTTTTCTCTGGAAATGTCACACTGGTTTCAACGAGTTAGTTATTGAAACTAATCCAGCATTTCAGAAATGAAACTCCCCAGTGAATCTTATACTTTGTAAGCAGGGTAGCTTGCTCTTAAAAAAGAAAAACAAAGCCTAAGCTCTATGTTGCATTAATTGTAATAATATCAGGGCATCCTCTGTATTCAGTCAGCACAACTCCCACTGTGTCTGAAAGAGGGAAACAGAGATCTATCAAGGACTGCACTGCACCAGAGCCACCATGAGCTTTCTGTTTTGCCTACCTTTGCATTGAAGCTGAGGAGCTGTATCTTTGGCGTGTTCGAAACTGCAGCTGAGCTCGTGTTGGAGACAGAGTGCCCAGTAAGGAGTCTCTCCCTTTCTCCACTAACTACAGTCCATCCTTAGAGGGATCAAAATGTCAAACAACAGGACGTTATTCAAATAACAGCTGAACATATATAATAATATTTACAGATAAATGGCAGGAAAGATATAGAAACAGTAATTTTTTTTACAGGACCCCTGATATGGTCTAGTTTTGGCCAGAACACACAAGGTATCTTGCTTTTCTTTATCCACATATTTGCCTCAGTGCTGCTCCCTCTCACCCCCCCGTACTCAATGGCGTACAGGAAAGCTTACTTCACGGTGACCAGGAGATACCAGGAACTGCTCTTCCGTCTTGCTAGTAGGGGATAAACACACACATTGTATTTCTCACAGACCATCATCAACTCTTCTCTGCTCTCTTCTCATTAACTGCCTTTGATAGCAAGCAGCACCAAATGCAGAGTAAGGAATTGCACACCTGGACTCAGTATTAGGAAATAGTTTTTACAGTAGATGACTGATACGTGAAATTAATTTTCAGTTTTCATGATGATGCATCAGGGTATTTATTTCTGCTAAAAGAAAAAAAAAAAGGTGAGTTTTATTAAGCCATATAAACGTCATAAATTGATCATTTGCAATTAGTGTTAGGGATGAAGATACCTAACAATAAGAATAAAAAAACAATTCCAAGTCAGTCCAGGCAAAGAGGAGATAATCCACAAAAAGCATATGAACTCTTCTGAAGAAAAAACATTGGCTCAAAGCAACCACTAGGGACATAATTCAAGATTTTTAACAAAAGGGAAATCTGGGATGTTAAGGCTCAAGAAACTAAGAAATGGTAGCATCAAATAACCACAGCTGCAAAAAAGCATGAAACCCCTAGAGAGGTGGTCGCTTCCACTGCTCAGTCCCTTCAATTCTCTGAGTAAAATTCAGGGTATATAGAAGCTAATGGCATAAAAAAAAATTCAAGGGGGGGAAGCCCAAAAGAAAAAAGTCCTGTGCAGATGAGTTCAGTTCCTCAAACTGCTCTTTTGCCCTAATTTTCCACCTACAGATTTCTCCCTGGCAGGGAAAGAACATGCGTGATGCTTGTAAACACACGATTTCTGCATAGCCTCTGAGCTGTTAAATCTGATATCAGAAATACAATCCACAAAGGCTGCAAATCCTACGAGATGCTTTTTGTGCTATTGCAGGTGTTCAGATGCCATGCAACAGCAGCCATACGATTATCTCTGTAAATAGCTCATCAGACCCGTTATGCTTGATAAAAACAAGTCAAAGTTTAAGTCACCACGGAATACTCAGCCCTTTGCTTCGATGCGTGAATGACTTTGAAAGGAGCAGGCTGTTACAATAAAAATAAGAGATTTAACTACTAGCTGCTTTTCAGGGAAGAAAACATAAAGGAGCAGTGTGGGATTAGAAACTTTGATGGAGTAAAAGGTGAAAAGAAACCAAATGAAGAACAGCTTTGGATCTTGTCTTTAGTATCATGAAATTCATAAGCCAATTTAATTAAATAACAGATACAGAATGATCAGACTTCAGTGATGGCAACAAGATCATGCACTGCTTATAATTATCATTTATTCTGTGCCATGAGACAGATCTGATCAGGGAGGTCTGATCAGAAATTGCAATCCACTAGCTTGAGTTCAGGATTGTACTCACCACCATTATTTTGCTCCTGTGCTCTGACTAACTGCAAGCTTCCCAGTCTCCACACTTGGAATTGTGGTTTTTTTCGAACTCAGACAACCAGTAAGAAACACACACGGGAAGACAGAACAAATTTAGTTATCATTTTAAATTCCCCTTCGTACTAATCTGTCCTTCTCCATTGTTAAAGTGGACTTTTGCCCCTACTCCATCAATTAATTTAGCCTGATTATCTGTCTTGGCATCTTTATTCTTTCCTCCTGATTGCAGAGCACAGATCCTGAATTTATACCTTTACCACTAGGTCCCTTTAGTTCAGTGAGACAATATGAAGACCCACCAAATATTTACAAGTTATGCTCAGATAGTGTGGTAATATAAAAGTACGACAGCAGCTCTTGGAAGCAGTAACTGCTGACCTTTGCCAGGCAACTCTAAACTCCATGGTATGCAATTTTAGATGCTGAGAAATAAATCAACTGTCTGCTGCACAAGTTAGTTTGTGTACAGGTTTTTGCCGCTCACACAAGTGTTCTTTCCAGCCCCTTTTTATGCCACAGTTAACTCACCTTCTGTATATATCAGATTTGCAGAAACTGCACACTTGCATTCAGATACACACAATATGGACCATAAACTAAATTTACAATTCCTATGTGGCATTTCCTAATTAATAAAAAAAAAAAAACAACCCAAACCTAACGAACTCTTAAGTTTTGTTGAACACGTTTCCTCTGATTTGATTTACGCTATAATAAAGCTGTCATGCTTGCGCAGCACTTAAAAGGTTTTCTGATCCTTCCTCCTCCTGGAACTCTCATCATCAGTCTGGAATACGAAGCACAGGGTCTGCATTAGCATTCATTAAGTGTGGGGCAACATTGACCCAGTGTCTCAAGTGGTTTTGATATCTTAGAGACACAAGGATTAAACTCCATGGGAACAGAGCACACAATGGTGGCAGAGCAATCAGTGATGAAATAAAAAAGACGAAAATTAAAAAAAAAACCAAACATATTCCATGTGATCACACATCTACATTTAAAATAATTTTACTGTAAAACTATGCAACCAGTAATTAGGCAATTAGTGTCATTATTTAAGTATCTCAGAGAACGTTTGCCATGGTTACTGGATATCTGACAGGGATATGTTAGAGAACAGCTAACTTTGCTTAGTTCCTCCATTACCTGTTGTTTAATCCAAGGAACATCAAATGTCATCACTTCGTGGGATGAATGACCTGGATTACGAGTTCCCACAGTTCTTGAGCAGACAGCAAATGTTTAATTGGCAAGACGGAATTTTTAAGGCAGTTGTAGAGACCTGTTTTGAGGCTCAGACTGCTTGACCTTCACCTCTCTGTCTTCTTGAATTTCCGGCTGTGAAACAAGAACAGATGATGGAGCTGCTGCAAGTTTTTTGTATAGCTTTTTTGCAGGTTTTGTGGGGTTTTGCATATTTTTTTTCAGTTTTAGCAATTTTAGTACATTTTGCAGTAGAGAATATTCCTTTTGCCTTTTACTAAGCCACGGGGTATTTCTTAGCAGCAATAAAAACAGCAGGGAAGCAAGTCTATCCCCTGGCTACCTCAGTTTAATCATCAATTAACTCATTTCTGAACAGGAACCAGAAGATTTTTTTTCCCTAAGATACTACAAAAGCAACAGAAAAAAGCAGAGAACACATTTTAAAGATCAGCATATTTTTTAAATTTATAAACAAAAATGAATATTCTTTTCTTATTTTTCACTCCTTTGCCTCTACTGAATATTTATAAGATTCTCCGTCTTCAAATGACTGGAAGGAATTTGGAAACCAGAAAACCAAATTAGGACTTAGGCAGAATATTCTCAAATTACAAATTGCCTGTAAGGAATTTGGTCTCATTGAGAAACCAAAATTGTTTGCTACGAATATGCATAAACATAAATATAAAATCAAGTCGTTTGATCTCTATCACAGCTTGGCCTCAGACAGTAATTTTAATATATAAAATTAGCAGCAATTTTACTCTTACTATAGTGTCAGAGCCTAATGTAAGTTATGTTAAAAGTTTGTAGCAGTGGCTTTTAATATGTTTTCTGGTACAGAGTTGGGAAGTGACCTGGAATTCCTACAATAAATTAAATGCTTTTACAACAACCAGACCCAAACCAACTACGTTCTTTACTCCAGGATTTTAAAAAGCCCTAGAAATTCTGGCATTTGCACATCACTGGTGTGAATGATCCAGTCCCACCTTGGGAGCCACCACTCTGAAATTGGAGCACAGAATTGTAACCTTTCCTTAAGAACTTGCCAAGGTCTCAGCCAAACTTTCTGGCAACATGATAAATAGCTAGCACATGATGGTTTTTTGATTTAAACTGTCATTTTTTGCTTCTAGCTGCCATTTTTTGAGCTGGAAATGGAAAGGAATTGCTCTAACACTATGCAACCCCAACTTGCCTAATAAATTATATACTCCAAATGAAAATGAATGCATTTTTGATCCACTATTACAAATTGTTTCCCTAAGTCAGAGCTCAACCTCCCGTGCTGCTGAGAGCAAACATTGCTCTTTGGTAATTGAAATGAGCGATCACTTGTCAGGCACCAACATTAGTTATGAGAGTCTTCATTCTCAAACAGATTCTCAAGTGAATTAACTTCATTGACCCAAAACAGAGGATTGCAGGAGTGCTATTTTGCAGACTGCTTTAACTGTTGTCTCCCACTTCACTTGCTGAATGAGAATAAAACTCAATAATTCTGATAACTGTCAGTCAACTAGGATATCCCTGGCAGCTATAATGCAGTCAGACCTGGAAAACTTCTGTGCCATGTGTCGCAAACCACAGGTCTATGAATTGCTCATCATGGCGCTAACAAAATGCATTCGATTTCTTACCAACAGGGCCTAAGCTTCTGAGCTTTTTGGGCTATTATACAAATAAGGACAATTTCTTACAACCAAAGAAATTCAATGATACCATTTTAAAGGCTTCTGCTGCCACAGCAACTTCTGTAATATGACATGCAACATATTAACCACTCCAAATCCCTTTATTTCAAGGTACCCAGCATTTGTGAGCTGTGGTATCAATAATATTCTTTTCTCTCCAACACTTTCCGTCTGGAAATTTCCTTATTCATTACAAAATTGGATATTTCAACATTCATCCAATTTTAGAGAGAGAGGGAAATCAATGTTCTTGAAAATAAAGCGATGCCTCATTGACATAAGTCATTAGGATAATCAGAAATAAATCTAGGCTTTTCTGTCATGTATTTAAAATATGCTGCCTCTCTTCATTAGAAAAGGATTTCTTTTGTTAGTGAAATGTGTCATATTCAATGTATTCAAATTTCTTTGCAAGCTATAGATAAGCCTTACAATGCAGTGGTGAGACACAATATCTTAATCTCCATTATAAGGGTGAAACAAGTGTAGAAATGTTAGGCTGTTTGACCATAGCCACATAGTGAACCTGTGTCAGAACACAGTCATTCACCTGCTTCTCAAATCTGCAGCAACAACACAGAAAATCCACCTCAGAAAGTCTGGTGGGCCTGTTCAGATGACCACCTACCTATACCACTGATTATTAAAATAAATGAACCTTCTTGGTTTGGAGGAAGAGAATTGGCTGCTTGGGAAGAACAGATTTTTGCTTTTTTCTGAGTTTTCTCTTCCAGCCCCAGTAACAAGAGAATAAAAAGACAACACAAATTCTCTGACTGCAAAAAGATTCAGTCAAGATTTTAAGGCCAAAGGTAGTTTCATCTGAATGTGTTTTCTCATTCCCATCTAGTACATAATGCTCTGAAGGCCAGCAAAACAAGTAATTACTTTCCACAGAAGTCTTTAATGACTCCCATGGGAGCTCCAGCAGCATCACCTGTCATGGTTTCAGATGTTTCTGTTTGTGACCACTCACCCCGCTCCACGCCAGAAGTAGCAGAGGCAGCAGATCCATGCAGGCTCCCCAAACAACATGGTCTTCAGTATCATCCTGTGAGTTCCAAGGGCTGGGAAATGTGAGCTCATACTTTTCACTGAAGTGGGCTAGGGAACACTCACCCAAACCATCTTGTCAGCAGAGGCACAGGGTTTTGGAGAAACAAAGCTAGAACCGGCAGAGCAACCCATCATTTAGCACAATAAGAAAGCTGATCTCAGCATGGGGCAGTTAATTGCAGTTCCAAAGGAGCCACTCCAGGAATCAGCAAGGCAGGATGGAGTCCTCCCAAGAGCTCACCGCTCCTGGTTATTGGCAAGGACCCAGCAAAGCAGCTCTGCTCCATCTGGGCTTTGCAAGGTGTCAAGAATCTTCTGTTGACTAGTTGCTCTGTCTATATGAAAGCCTTGAAACAAGACAGCCATGCAGAGATGCCTTCATAAATGCAAGAGTTTCTGCAAATCATCAAATTCCAGGCGAAACTTTTGAAAGGGCAGGTTATTTTTGTAGCCAGCAATATTGGTGGCTGCAAAGGCTGTGCTAACAGTAAACAAATTTCCAGGTCTACAAGTTCTCAGCACTTGCATGCAGTAGTTCAGACTCTAGCCTCTAGCAGGGTGAGGCACAAAAACAAGCTGACAAAACAAGAAATGACAAAAGTAATGTCCTCATTTAAGAACAAACTATTTGTCTCTCATAAAATTTGTACTAAGCTCTGGGGACAAAATATCTGATGGAAATAGAAGTGCATTTCATGGATGTTAAAAAAAGCTGCAGAGAGAAAACAGAACCCTATGATTGCATGAAAAAAGCATCACCAATTGATAACCATTCCCAGTGCACTAGGGTAAGAAATTGTCTCTAGATACAGTCAGTGGATTCATTACACTTACAACAACAATATTTTTTAAAAAATAATAAATCTTTAAAAGGATCCCTGGAGTCTGACAGTTTTTATTGGGATTTCTCTGGGAAATATCCTTTTAATGTTTCCTACATAGGTTTTCATGTACACTAGAAACACAGGGACAACTTTCTAATCCAATGATGTATCAGTGCTCAGAACCGGTCTGAGTGCTTATAGAGAAAAAAATAGATAGTCATAAATTGTTTCTGAACTTCTTTGCAGCTTATAAAACTGCTATTACAATCTGAAGGAAGCTTGACAAGGTTCATAAAAGATTCATTGCTTGTTGTTGTAGACTTCAAATGATGAATGAGAGAAGGTACATTAAAATTCTGCTGCTGCCGCTACCTCCTCAGGAAGTTTCTGGAGGACAAATACAGCTTCTACTGAAAGGCAACAGGTTTTAAAAGAGTGATTCACCTTTCCCAATACAATTTAACAATCTTATTTAATAATTAACTTAAAGGGACATTGTCTGCTCTCATAAGGCAAAGCCATGATAGAAAATACAACTGCTTCCTTGCTTCCTTCACAGATATTCAAACCAAAGCACTGGCTGCTACTGTAAGAATGAGAGTGCTCTGGGTGACAGGCAGGACTTATCAGCTTTATTTTTTCTCCTGCAGACCTTGCTAACCGCATTTAGGTTTTCAAGGCCAAAGTCAAAACTGATCGTCAAAACGTCTTCAACATCCCTTGAAAAAAGGCTCTCAAAGACCTGAGGTGGTTTGACTTACAGTGACCTCCCAGCAGCTCCTCTGAACCCGCCAGTAGTGCTTGTCAAAAATGAATTTTAAATAAACTTGTTGGAAAAGCCACCGCAGTCCAGAAATATTTCCTCTTCTTGCTCAGTATAATCCCATAAGTAATACTACTGCTTGGACCTGCAGATACACAGAGATAACAGAAGAACATTTCACTTTGTTCATTACGTTAACAGACAAGAATTTAACTTCTAGATAGCTTGCGTGTCTATGTGCGTATCAAGGAGCATGAAGTTAAATACTGAAGTATTTTAAGGCTTATAAATGGACAGTAAAAGGGATATAGAAAAACCTTAGATTCCTTTAGAGTTCATTTCTTGCGATCTCTTAGAAAATATGTACATGTGTATAAAAAACCCGGTCTACTTGAGTGTTGAACTCAAGGATCTAGAACTGAAATATTAAGTGGCCACATTCAATGGTGGCATAAACTGTGGTGGAGGAAACAAGAGTCAAATACGTACCCGCTCTGTAGAAGTTTGGCACTGTTTAATATGCTAACTTCCCAGGTGGTTTTACTTGACTTCTAGTTATAAAAACTGGTTCCATGGTGGAGATAACCTGTGAACAAAAACCCAAAACCACGTGCATTGGCTGGAAGGCCAGTTGCCCACCAGTAACCTGTGTGGCCCCGCACCATGAGAGGTTAGAGACTTACACTAGTACCTACAACTGTTCCTGCCTGTGAACACACCTCTGCTGTTTTCCAGTTGGGTTATATCTGTATAAACATATCATCCTTTGCCAAACGGAGACAACTTCTGATTTAGTCTAATAACAAATTTGTGCTAATGCAGGTAAATACATTTAAATATCATATTCCTGTACACATGTGGCTTTCTTTGTATTCCAGAATAAAAAGGATTTCTATCCAATTAGCTGATTTCCATTTGCACCTAGTTAAAACCAAAATAGGATAAATTTCATTCTCAAATAAATGTCCACAAGCAAACAAATGGTCGGGATTAGAACTGGTGTCACCATTTTAGTCTGAAGTTGCACTGGGTTTGCTCCCAATGCAACACCAAAAGATGAGTAAAACCGGATGTCACTGTGTGCTGGAGGAAGAGGATGAAAGGTTACAGCAAAGGGGAAGTCAAAGGGTGCAAAATACTGAAATGGGGAGGTTTTAGGATGTTTTTATTCCTTATATTTTAGTGCTTTATAGCAGCACCAGATTACAGCGTTACATGCATTTAGAGGCTAAAGCATACTTAAGTTTGTCAGCATGCCCTAAGGCACAGGAACACAACAGGTCAGGTACCCATCCTGGCGACAGTGGAACAAATGCATTTTGACTAATTCCACTGAATTCAGTTGCTTCCTCCCATAAGAAAAAGTATCAATTATTTATGATTATACTACCATCTAGATGTGTAATTCCCAGTATCAGCTATGCAGTGCCAGTCATTACTCAGAAACAGCTCCATCTCACAAGGGTTCATCATCTGAAGTGACAAGACAGAGAAAATGAGGGAGAAAGGAAGCGCCATCACCTCCAGTTAGGAGATGGTGAGCTGAGAGATTAAGTGCCTGCTCCAAGTGACAAAGGAAGGCTGCGTAACGGGCAAGAACTGAACTCTCATTTTCTCAGCTCTGATAATTCAACCATGAGACCTTCATTTCTAAAGAGGGGTTATCTGGCTTTGCCTTATTTTTATATCCTTTCTGTTTAGCTGATTAGAGGATGTACCCTTCAGCTAACAGAAGTGAGTGGACCACACTCAAATAATATTTTGAAGTGTCTAACGTATTTAGGAGTCTAAGGATTCATCTGTAGGGAAAGTGAATCTAAAGAGAAACAAAGGACTGAAGAATACATTCACTATATCATGTTAACAATCTCTGTGGCCGCTTCCCAAGCAAACTACCTGTCAAACTGCAGACTTGAGCTTTACAAGGCCATAGAGTGCAAATAGAAGCACCTGGTGAGGAATAGCTACTATAGGGCAAATTCTTACTCCTTTCTCCTGCATACTGAAGTCTTGGTATGTGGACAAGTGTTTCCTCTCACATTCAAAAGGTTCTTAGGATCCTCAGCTCTAATAAGTAAATATCTAAATTAGACTTACACTGTAAAATCATTTAGGAGATTTTGAAATTTTTATCCTCAGGATAAAGAACTTAGTAATTTGAAGAACAGTTTCTAATTCAGTGATGTGCTGGACTTATGGTCATTTGAGAACAGAGTCTGAGTCCTTGAACAAACACAACAATGGTCCATCTGGCTTTAGCTCCTATCTCTGACAGCAGCCACCTCCAGACATTTCAGAACAAAGTGGAAAATACTGTGTAATAGATAAGCTGGGCATCAGGTAAACAGGCTGCTGCGCTCAAAACACTGGCAACTGGGTGGCTCCTGAAAGCTGTGGGTTTCTAACTCATCTATAGTTTTATTCTTGCAAATGTAACTATGGAAGCATTTGCTATCTATATGAGGGTATAGGTTCACATGGAACAATATTGAGTATTTGGTGTCCTGACACTTGTACCTGTTCTGACAATGCATTCGTTGATTAAAATGGGACACATTTCTTTTCATATTTCACATCTTTGCCTCTCAATTTTCTTTCAGTGCTCCTGTTTTTACAGAATCATAGAATTGTCTGGGTTGGAAGGGACCTTTAGGATCATTGAATCCAACCATCAACCTAACACTGCCAAGTCCACCACTAAACCATGTCCCTCAGCACCACATCTGTCCAGCTTTTAAATACCTCCAGGGACAGTGACTCAACCACTTCCCTGGGCAGCCTGTTCCGATGCTTAATAGCCCTTTTGGTGAAGAAATTCTTCCTAATATCCATTCTAAACCTCCCCTGACACAACTTGAGGCCATTTCCTCTTGTCCTAATTACAATTCATTCATACCTCTTTATGGCTGGGCAACTACTCAACACTGAAGAGCAGGAATGCTGAAAATCAGACTTGAAGATAAGCCCATTTCAAAGACACGGATTTAGTACACTAAAACACACCCAATAAAAGGGTGGTTGGGAGGAAGGCTTCCAAAACCAATGTAGTGATGTTGGTCATTAGGCAGAGGAATAAATCTTCCTTTCAGTCAAAAAAGTCCCACCCCAAAACAGTAAAAGCTGAAGGTCAAGAACAGTGAAAATTGCTCTTGCCCGATGGTATTTTTTCAACCTGGTGTATGCTTGTAAAGACAAGGTACATCAACATCATTGCCTGCAAAGGGCTAAGAATTTTGCACTGTGATATTCTTACCTTCTGAAAGGTCAAGTGATTCAAAGTGACAAAATGGATGTCATCTGCTCTGCAGTAAATGCGGCTACATGACGAGAAGTTTCTGGGCAGTTGAGAAGACATAACCAAGCTTGGGTTTGCTCATGTTCTTGCAGGACTGTTGTTGTTGACAATGGTAGCACTGAAGTGAGCTTCAACAGTCTATAGATCCGCAATAAATGACATCAAACCTAGAAATTACTTTTGAATAACAAGGCTCTCTAGAAATTTGCTAAAGAATCCACCATGTTTGCTATATTTTGTATTTGCATTTCATTTGTTTGGTTTTTTTTATAATACATTTAAATTTGCTATATATTGAGAGTCAGGTAAGGTCTGAAAATGTCTTAAATATGTTTCAGAAAGAAACATGGAATCTTATTCCAAATGAAGCAAATGTATGTATTGCTAAAGCTGCTATTAACGTTACAATTTGCACCTCCAGTAACTCTAAGCTGTCAATAACTCTGTCAGAAACAGCAATTATTTCAAATGTTGAGAAACAAGTATGGTCAAACTTTGCATTCCTGTTAACTGCCACAGTCTGATAGTCTACTGTCTTGTAATTTATATTGCTTTTTACACCAAAAAAAAAATACTGTATTACAAAAAATGCATTACAGATGGAGCAGAAACTCTGGTTTCCTTGTAGTATATGACTTGTGCTATATATTACTTGTACTATTACTTGCTCGGTACTCTATATTCCTATGCACAGGTGAGAGGTATTCCGTAAGACTGCTGTGTTCCTTAAGACATTTCCATAAATCTTGGTCTGATTTGTAGGAGCTAAGCTTCCCAGTCAGTATTTCAGACTAATGGTAAGGGCTTGCAAATCTGTTTAACAAGACTGGAACTGTAAGAACAAAGGGACAGTCACATTCCTTCACATCTGTTAAGAGACTGGTGATACCAGGGATACTTCATGGGGGAAAAAAGGAGCGATATTCAAGCTTTGGACAAAAAAGTGACTTTGGCTTTCTAACTCTTCACTCCATTTCCATAATATATGACCTAAACATAGGGTCTCATTATTAGAAAAAAACAAAGCCAAACAATCAAAACCCCAACAATTTAAAAGCACTTAACATCCCTCAGAGCCTTACTGAGAGTTTCACTACCCAGAAAGTCATAGAATTGTGCCACAGAAGTATATTTTCTCTTACATGCAAAGTTGGCCAGAATTTAAATGCAAGAAAATAACTACTTTAACTGTGTAAGCACTTAAAAATATTTCTAGAACTGTGCTTTATTAACTTGCAGTAAAATATTATCCGCAGCAAACAGCTTCATTCTTAAGTTGAGGTGTACCACTGAAATACATCATTAGAATTTTGCTACAGCATGTTCATAGGTTATCTGGGAAGAAAAAAAAAAAAAAGGAATGCTCTACTTTGGAGCAGCATTTACTCTCCTTCCCACCTACAACTGCATTATTGTGCAGAACAAAAACAAATCAGAGTAACATGTTCATGAGCAATGAATGATCAAAAAAACTCACCAGAGCAGGAGTATGGATTCAGATCATCAATGCAAAGTTCAGTGCAGCATCAATGGCAGTCTAGGATTTGTTGCATCCCAAATAAAAAAAAAATTGCTTTATTTCAAGCTTTTTATCTCCAGTTCTATTTGTAGCGATCCAAGCTTTATGTAACATCCAATAACATTCTTGATTAACTAAACTTACTGCTTTTGGGTTTTTTTTCTGTTTTTAATTTCCATCGACCTCCTGGTGGAAATTGTACAATGATAACCAAGGCTCACACCACATAAGAGGCAAGATTTCCATTAATTTCCATGAAGTCAGATTTCACCAAGTTGGTATAAATTACTTTAACAGTCTGTCATAAATACTGAAATGTTACACTTATCCCTCTGAAATGCATGTTCCTCTTCAATTAACATAATACAGTTAAATGGATGTGATCGAAAGGACGGGATCCCTTCCAGCAAAGCTCTAGGGCCTTTCCAGTGTGAAACTATTTCCCTTGTAGCTCTACAGTAATGAACATTAACTGAAGTCTATTGGAAACAACAGAAGACCCATGGTAAATTCAAAGATTTTGGACCATGCCCTGTAAAATTTTTTTTTTTTTTTTTAACAAAAATATCTGTGTGGAGACAGAATGGAGAAAGGAAAAGCAATAGATTGCTAACAGCCATACTAACATATGAATAATCAACAGCAGAGCCAGATCAGAACCACCTCAATGCAGTTCCCGTAAGAAGATGTAGGCTGAAGAACTTTTTCTTCCACTTCCAGTGTCTTAGTGCAAAAGAAAGAGTATGGCCCAAGGAAACAGATGGAAAAACATTTCTGACAGCTTAAGTGTACTTAATTATTTGTAGGCGAAGCATTCTGCTATCAGCATTGATTTGCTGTATTTGAAACTGAAACAGTCAGAGCAGCAACATTTTTACTCAGCAATGCTGCAATTACTTGGCTATAAATAGGAGGGCCAGAAGCACAGAGCAACACCTTGCCAACAGGGCTGCCTTTCCATCACTTCCAGAAATGGGCAGCTCATTCAGGCCTCACCCTCTCACATTTTTTACCATCCCCTACCTTTTTCCATTAAGCAGATTCAATAGTCATGAAAAAAAAAAAAAAAGAGTATTATATGTATGGAAAAATGTCACAAGCTATCACCATTCTGACTTTACAGATGGTGCAAATGAGGAAAATGAATACTCATTTAAGTGTGCATTCATTGCACACCTGTTTGAAGCAGCAGAAAGAGATGACGTATTTTCTTGTGATTTTTGTGGGATTTATCTGTATCACCAGAGCACATGAGAGAAGGAAACTGCTGATCCTAAGTAATGGAGCAAAAGAGCAAAAGAGACAGGAAGGGAGCACGATCGGGGAGGAAATCTCTAGCCTCAACCAACCAACAAGGAGGAACTGGAGACAAAAGGGAGAGCATAGATTATTTCTCCCTTAAAAGTGTGACATGGGGAAGAGACTGCCTTGTGACCAAAGATCACAGCATTTTTTCTGTTTTCATCAACAGCTATGCAGTTCTTTACATCCCTTGCTGTATCTTGCTCTGCTGTCAGATTCAATGAAAGGGAATTCAATGAAAGGGAAAGTATCCTCATAATAAACAATTTTTCCATTGACTTTAAATTAAGATTTTTCTTGAAGAGAAACAAAATGCTATTGAGATTGGTGGGATTAGTGTTTTTGAATAAGGATTACTGGAAAGAACTGAGAAGGTTAACTTTCATTGTCCATTCATAGTAAGAAGTAGTTAGGGCAAGATACTCTCCAGAATACTCTGAACAGCTGTGATCATCCACTTTTAAGAAAGATTAATTTGACTGGAAAGACAACAGAGAAATCCTTTAAAGACATGGAGAATGGAGAGCTTTTCCGTGGCAGGACGGAAAAAGAGAAGGTTCATTTCAAACAGAACAGAAGCTGGAAAGGACTGTTCTCTATACATATCAAGGTCTGAAACATCATGAGATAAGGTGTATTTAGGTTAATGTTGGCTCAAAAACAAGTGGAACAAATTATCCAAGAATAAGTTTACTCCGGAAATGCAGAAAAACTTTCTAGTACCAGAGCAGTGAGATCCCAGAAATGCTTGCTTATAACAGTAGTGGGATCAAAAAAACTGTTCTGCTTTCAAGTGGAGTTTGATAAGTATAGTGATGAACTGGTCCGAAACAAAGAGCATGTTTCAAATGACCTGGAACATCCATTCAAGTATTATCTCCTTGAAGTCACCTGATGCTACATTCAGAAGATCTATATATATAAGCGCCATTTGTGTAAAGTCAAGAATTAGGTGTAATGCCAGTTACAAAAATCTCACAGAGCTTCTGCTCAGCCATGCAGGCAAGCAGTTGTCCTGCTGGCAGTCCAGCCCATGCCAGATTGGACACATGAAGTCACCTTGGCTCCAACTGGACCTTGTCAGACATGAGATGTCTCCAATTCAGCCATTGCTTCTGCACCGTGCTCTAAAACAAGTATGTTGGCAGAGAGGCAGTGCTGAATGTGGTATCACATCAAGTCCTATGCCCAGACTAAAAAAAGCCTCAGAGTTTGGTAAAGGAAGAATCTCTTGGCTCCCAAAAGCCAGACCAAATCTGGCAGGGTCAGCAATGAGCTACTGCTAACAAGACCCGGTAGCAAGATCTCCTCCTACCTCATTCACAATGCAAGACCCAAGGACTGGTGTTAGTCTTGATCTTACAGGCTTGTCTACTACCCCAGAGCACCAGTGACCACACGCAAATACCTTAGTGACTTTGAGGGAACCAGCCCTGCTCCACTAGGTTCAGCGCTGAAATGTATCTAGCAGCAGTTCTGGACACTTGATGCCTTTGACCTGTCAATCAAACACATTAAGCTAAAATATAACTAGATTGTGAGTGTTTATGTAGATGTGTATTTGTATATTCATATATATATATATATATACACAGCCCATATAGATGAATTTAAATGTGAATTGTATAATAAAATTTAAAAACTTTTAAATTATAAAAAAAACTGAACTTGTTTCAATACGAACCTCATACAAGACAAAAACATTTTGTGCATTCATTTCAGCTCAAATTTGACAGCAGAAATAAAGCTGCAAAACAGAATTACAGACCACCATTAGCTGGTCCAGTATTTTGTTATCCAGCATTGTGATGAAAATAACACCTCTGTTACAATCCTCCTTAATATATGTAGGTTTTACCTCTTTTTTGCAGTCAGAGGAACATTGTTCTGATAAGTGCTTGGCATGATTAGGAAGAGCCTGAAGTATTTATACATATCACTGTATGTTATTGGTGCATCACAAATGAAGTACAGAAACAAACTGGCTGTTCACCTACATATCATTAGAAAACAGCAACTGCAAATTATTTCATTATTGTTGTTATGGGTGGGGAAAAATCACCAAAGCAATTCTACAAGATCCAACATCCCTGTTTGATTAGTGTCATGTGAATATCCCTGCAGAACAGTCCCATGTTTTATCTGAACTCCAGCTGGTGCTCATCCAGACTGTATTGTATATCTGTAAGACGATCTTGCCCTCTGCTTCCTCAGTCCAGAACTGTCATTAAGAAAAGAAACTTTGCTCCCTGGAAGACAGTAGGGGCTACAGTTTATAATGAGTCCACTTAACCAAGCAGCATTACCCCTCCAGAGGTTAAAAGTTCTGTAACTTGGCCCACCTTGTTGCATTTTTTTTGCTTTATTTGGGTTTTGAAAGTCATTTACTGCACCACACTGAGAAAAAGGAGATAAACACAGTTTACTCAGCCATTCTCTGACGGTATTCTGCTTCTTCTTGCTGGGTCTCTCTTTCACGTACTCTACGTCTTGGGTTCAAAGTTTTCATCTCTTTACTTTTTTTTTTTAAATCACGTATCACTTGGCTCACCCATCCTTACACCTCCAGCCTTTGTTGTTTTCAGTCTTTAATGATGATCTTTCAGTTAAGAGCTCACCAAAGTGTAGATCATGCTGAATGTAAAAGAAATACACAATATGAAAGTATTCTTTTGAAGCATACAGAGCACTTTGATTTTTACAACCCTTTACTGTCTGTTCCTCAGGTCTGACTGTAATGGTCTGTGCTTTCCTTTGCATTTTTTCCATCTCTCTAAAGCATCTTAATTACGGTGTATTCAAGACTGGTATCAAAAAGCACTCAAGAAATAACAAATTCATTATCAACATCCTACTGCACCACAAGCTGTGTTTGAGCTTATTAAAGTGCAGCCTGATGTCTGAATTTGAACAGGGAAGAAACAAAACCATTTTACTTTAGCGTGTTTGATCTTTAAAACTTCAACTAGCAACTCTCAGCAGGGCAGGCAAGTCCTCCCCTGAAACCGCATTATTTTGTTTCCCTTAGGAAAAACGCCATGCAATAGAAAAAAGACAAAATGCACGCATCATTTGGAGTGAATCCGTAAATATTAAATGCAACTCTTGAAAGCAAAGAAATCACAGTATATTGCCACAGGTCCATTTTGCAACAATTCTGACAATACCCAAGAAACCACAGCAAAAGTGAATGCAATTAATACTATTTTATTAATAGTATTAATAAATAAATAAGCTACTGGATTCTAAACTCCTGCTTATTTTCTCATGCCCCATCCATCTCTGAGTTAGGCACTGAGCAGCTTCTTTGACTTTCTTACTCCCTTTCATGTATGCAGGTACAGGCACATATACGTGCACATGTGGACAGAAACTTTGTTGTCAATAGTATTTAAAAGTAATATTAAGAAATACCAGCCTGCAACAATGTTCAAGAGATGGGGAACAACAGAACAGATAAGAGACTGGTGATCAAAGGAAAGATAACATTTATCATCTTCCACTAGGATACAAGATGGATTAGTGCATGCAGGACTGGCTTGAAGAGGCACTACATGCACATACGTTACAGAAGGAGTAGAAGAAAGATATCATAAAAGAACACCTCAATTTAAAGTTTGTTAACCTATATTGTCAAGTAGTTTTATGTACAGGGGTGACTAAAAGCACCTTGGATTCTGCCACAGCCTTACCTTCAATCTGATCCTGACGTGCTCTTGCACTGGGCATTTCTGACTGCAGTAAGGACACCTGACAGCTAAATGGGGCAGGGAGGACAACACACAACTGGGGTGCGTATCTTCAATCGTGTACTTAAATTAGGGGTTTGGACTACACACAGGCTTACTCTGTCATAAAAGGGAGGTTGTAGGAATGACTACACGTGTGGCGCACCCCATGTTCCTGCCCACCATCTACCCACCTGCTTACTTACCATCTTGAGCATCACTACATTGGCAGCTGTAGTATTTTTCTTATGATTCTCTTGAATAGTAAGAAAAAAAATCAGCTGTATAGCCCAGAATATAATTTAATCCTAAACCTGTACATTATCATTTTTATTTGCTGCAATGCCATTATCATGACTTTTGCTATTTCATCCATCCTAAGAGACTATGCAGAGGAGCAAACATTTTTTCCTTGGGCTGGCTCCTTAATAATCTGTACTGAGGTGTCAGCAGATATAAATACACGCTGCTGTAAGTGGGCTCATAAGACTAAGGAAACAAGCCAGTTGGTTCCAGTCATTCCTAAATACAACTTCACACATCAAATGAAAAGCAGCTACTACTTCCTTAGTGAAATGACAAGACTTACCAGTACAGATAGTAGAAGAAGGAAAGGAGATAGAAAGCTAGCTTACACCAGGCCTCTTTCTGACAGTAACTCAAGGTATCTGCATTCATGACTGCAGGTGGATCATATGCTAGCTCTGAACTATCTGCTGGGCAACGAAAATACCTGAAAAAGCAGGAGAAGACATCTGGAAAGACTCTGTAACATTCTGTACTAAATATGTGCAGATATACACCCTCCTGATCATCAGCTCAGAAATAAACCCATCTTCCATCATATAGGAGGAATTTTCCACTCTTTTTCAAATCTTTATTTTCAGACATTAAAATCAGGACAGTAGTCTAAGCAGGCCATTCTTATAGAACTAAGCAATTAATGAATATGGGCTTTCTGTGTTCTATTAATTCTTAGATTGAAACACCCTCCCTTCCTATATATTTTTTTCTGGCTTACTCACTAATAACTTCCATATTGTGAGTGACAATATGCGGCAGCTTGTGATCACAGCATGGGGGAAGAATTACTGGGCTTTAACTCTGTCTACAGAACTGATTTCAGAGGTGATGAAAGGTGACAGTCTTAACCAACTGATAGCTCAATTCCTTCAACTCTGAAAGGTCAATACGGAGTAATATGAGAGCTGGCTGATTAATGTTCTCTATATGTAGCACTGCTCAAAAATTTATCACTCATATAACTTTAATTGGCAAATGTTTTTCTTCTTACATAGGAGAAGTTTCTATTTACTCTCAGCAATGACTGGATGTTTGAGAATATCCTGACAAAAGAACTTTTTTTGGCAAAGGAGCTTTTGTCTCAGTTACTTGCAGCAAAAAGCAAAAGCAAATCAAAAAAGAAGTCCTCAACAAAGTTAATGAACTGCTTTAAGATAAGCACAAATCAGATGAAATACTGTTATTTCTGTTGCTTTGAAATAGTAACATCACCACTAAAGATTGCTGGCATTGCTTATAGATAGACAGACAGACAGATAGATAGATATAAAATCCCTGAACAAGTGACCAGCAGCAAACTTTGAAAGTAAATGTTCTCATAATAACTTTGCCTTCCTCCCTTCCAGTATTAGTCACATCAATTTACAATCTCCAGTAACATTACAAATCATTTTACAGAGACCACAGGTGAAACCTTGCTTAATTATCTCCATTGGGATTAAGACATTAGACAGTGTCTTCCCATAGTTTTGTGCAGAACTTCACACAATGAACACAAACCTGTTTGTGGTTAAATGAGCAGAAATGATGCAGTACTTAGAGCAAAGCATATGGAGAACCACTAAAACAAACACAATCAAAAGTTCTCTCTGAAGGTTATTATCATTATTTAGAGTCTAACCATCTTCACCTTGGTCATAAAATACAATTTTATGCTTTTTAAACAACTCTTTTAAACAGTATTAGTGTCACACTTTGATTGTTAACCCTTAGTAAAACAGCACCATAAAACATTTTTATTGCACCCAACCAATAGGGAGAAACACACTTGTAGCTTCACTCCATTTAGCTTTCTCAGAACTACACTGGCACTCTAACTTCTGAATAATATAATTTATCATATGACTCTATATTACTACCAAGCTTTGGCAGAAAATAGTTACTAGGTAACTATTAGGTTAGATAAAAAAAGGATTTTTACCTAGGTTGGGTAAAAAAGTTAATACTTTTTAGTTTCTGGTTGAGATAACAGTTTTGCCTTCTTTACAGAATTAGCTCCTGTTGTGAAATAGCTTGAAGGCTATCTGCTTCCATATGTATCTTTGTAACACAAAGAGACCCTGACAGACAAAAAACATTCGTGCTTTTACAAACACCATGGAAATGCAAAACTAGTGAAGACTCCAGACTGACAACCACAAAAACTGCTATGTCTTGGTTGTCTTCAGAGCCCACAGAAGGCTGATCCTCCACTAGGATGAGGAGGAAGGTGCAGCAGCTGCACTGTCCAGGAAACATTAAAGCTGGTCTTACGTGACCAACCCTAAAAGACCCTCAGTGAATATAAACACATTTATATTATTATGTGTTTTCTTTATGCATCCTAAATGTTCATGAAAAGTATTTACTTTTTCTCTGGAAACATAAGTTTCAGCTGCTTATAGGCAAAAGATATTCAGCCATACTCCTATTACTGCGCTTCATAGTTCATACAATCTGAGTTGGAAAATAAGGCTAATAAACAGTCAGCATATAAAAAATGGGCTTACCTCCAGAAGTGATAAAAAAGCAAAGGGACATTTAACCCCAGAGTGAGCCACTCTTGAGCACACAAAAACATTATGCAGAAAAGACTATGGATAGAGTACTCCGGCAACACCAGCTAAAAAGAAAGGAACAGAAATAACAGATGTCAGTAAAACACTTCTTTAATTTTAGTCACCTAAGCAAACACATAGAGGATATTACTGCATCCCTCACAGAAGCATTGTGCGACTACCTGAATGTCTGTAAAAGAGTTCGTAAAGAACTAAGTGTCATTAATGGTGCATTCAGAAAGGAAATAATAAAGCTATTACTGAAGCTTCAATTCTATAGTGGAGGAGCATCCATGAAAAAAAGAAAAGGCTGTTTCTACCATTCTGATCTGTTATACACACCCCAAAGTGATCAAATCCACTACTACATCAGTGTGGCGAGTAAAACACACCAAGACAGGAAACTCACTTCCTTAGTAAATCCATGCCTTCCCATACTACTTGTTTCATACCCAAGATGATTCTTTCTATTAAAAGAGAAAGTGAGTGGGCAGCTGGCAGAAGCAGGAATTTATATGATGTTTCAATGTTGATTCAGAGTAGTTCTTTCTAACAGCATTTTGCTTTTTTCCAATGCTTTCCCATTTCTTAGCTGGATTTTTTCTCGTTTTCTTGCTTTTCTCAGAAATCTCTATTTCTTTTCTTCATTCAAGTCACAGAACAAATTAATTTCCAACAGTACATATTTCTCAAAGCTAGACAATCCCAAATGCAGTTCATCTGTATCCCTTGTTGCATCTTGGACCTACATCAACCAAAGTTAAGTCACAAAAAGCATTTGAGGGGCTTCTTTTGATGTAAATTCATGTTTATCTGTCAAATAATTAAAGTGAGCCCTATTTTTTAAAACAAAGTAAAACCTACTGTACAGCTACTCCCAATGCCTACCTACTCCCATACAGCTGTGCTGCAATCATAGAATCATAGAATCATCTAGGTTGGAAGAGACCCTTGGGATCATCGAGTCCAACCATCTACCCTACTCTAGAAAGTCCTCCCCTACACCATATCCCCCAGCACCACATCTAATCATCTCTTAAATGCATCCAGGGATGGTGACTCAACCACCTCCCTGGGCAGTCTATTCCAATGCCCGAATGAATATCATCTTCTTGGTTCTACAAATCTTTCCACCTCATATGGAACATAGGTTTTTTACTTTCATTTAATTTCAGTGCTGGAAGTAGTTAACACATTTCGATATCTGTCTATGCCTTCGACCTAAATATTCTCAAAAGCTTATCTTATGGGGATGACGAATCATGATACAATTACATAGTTCAGATTGCAGATGGTAGTTATTTATCACTGCTGGATTTTCTTTTTTTTTTTCATTTTTTAGAATGCTATTTACAATGTGACTATAACCTTTTCCCAAAGAATGATTCATCTTCATCACAAATTGCAGACAAGAAAGGTCTTTATGATGTACATCTACCCATTGAACATCACAGTACTTAAAAGCATATTACATTCATTATCATGTATTTGATTTCCGATTCCAACAGAATCCCCAGACTTAGCAATAATACAACCCTGGTGCCTGATCAGTGGGCTGGCTGGTAATAACAGGGAAGGAAGCCCATGGCAAAAAATTATACAGAGCTTAAAAAAACCCAACAAACCAAAACATAAAAATCTGCTGTGAAATTAGAAAGGAAACAAAGGAAGCAGTGGACTCTCAGAAACAGATTCACTTTCCAGTCACAGTTCCTGGTGTAAATTAAATCTACCTATGCTTTTGACAGAACAACAAACAGGTCATTTATGTCTCTTCACCTTTTTCTTGGAGTGATATTTTCCTCTATACATAAATAAATAAAGGATCAGTCCTGATCACAGTTTCTGAAGAGAATGCATGCAAAGAAGCAAACAAAGCCCAGCTGGCAAAGCCAACCATAGTTTATATTCAGGTCATTTACCTAAGAGACCAAATCTAAAAGGAGGTGAGATAATTGAAAGCATATAGCATAGAAAGGTGCTAACAGTAAGTCTTGTGAGAAAAGTAAACTTTTCTAAATAGCTGAATAACTAAATAACTAAAAAATAACACTGCCTCAGTTCTTGGCTATAAACACAATCCTGCAGTTTGACACAACATCCTCTGAAACCAATGGAAACTTTCAATCAGCTTCAGCAAACAGGATTCAGCTTCTGGCAAGAAGAAAGCTGGTGGAGAAACAAGTACCATTCAGTCCTTACTGCTCCTGCTGAGGTAGTCAACGACAACAGCAACTTCTGCAATACAGAGAGCTGTGCAATAGGAATTAAACTAAGGTCTTTAATTCATTTCTAGGGGAGCATATGCATCTATCAGATGGTAAATATGTTAGGATATAAACAGTATACTTCCATTTTGAAGTATTTTGATTCAGATAACGACCACTGCTTTCTGACACAGTTTGATATAATGTCTCGAAATGGTTATGGAACACAGAATTGAAGGAGAAACTTGCAAAGCAGCACAATTCTTAAGGGCTGCAACCTGGTCCCTTTGAGTCCCAAGCTAATGAATAGCATAACCAATTTATCACCACAAGTTCTGCTCGCTGACATTTCCCTGTGGAAAATCACAGGAAAGACTGAAAATGAAGTCAGCTTGTAGACCAAAAAGCTGCTAATAATAAACACCTTTTGCTATAACATAAGCAAGGGAAAGAAACTGCTATACCTTTATAAATTTTGCTCTGATGTGTATATTTAAGTAAATATCCACATTAGTAAATATTCAAGATCTTTATTCACAATCCATCATTCGCATTTAAAATATAAGTTCCTAGGTAGATATCATACTCCTATCATTACCATCTCACCATAAATATTCAATACATCCTCATACAAAGTAGTAGACACATAGATGCACACGTAGATAGACTCTTCCCCATTTTACCTGGGGAAGAGCAATAGTACACTCATGCACAACTCAATGTTATGGACCAAATACACAGCAGAAACAAAAGAAAGAATGTAAGATCTGTGTTTTCACCCCTCCACCTTTCTGGACCACTATGAAGTGAAGCAGCACAAAGCCAATTATCTGTAAAGGAAAATTCATTGTTCTAATGCACCACTAGAATTTCTTTTAAAAGTATTAAGTGGATGTGAACATAAATCACTCCACAGCACAAATACCAGACAATGAAATGAGTAACACAAAGAACCTAATTATCATTCTCACAAAGCACTTCATATCCATCTGTAACCATCAGTACCAGATCTAATATTAAAACACAGGATTTCTGGATGCTCTTTCCATCTCAGCTACTAAACATGTCTATATTTAGGCCTATCATTTCACTTCTCATTGTCTCATTTTTGCCTTCTGGAACATGGGGATAATTATATTTAAAATCTATAGATGCCACTGGAGCTAGTTTATGACTATAATATTTAAGCGTTGTCATGATACAAATAATAACTTTAACAAGAGTGACAGAAGAAGATCTGGTCTTTATGGGACACTCATCAAGAATCTCTATAAATACTTCTGCATTGCAGAGCCTACAGGAGGTCATAACAGCCAACAGGTAAAGAGGTTATGAAACAGATTTTAAAAAAAGACCACTAAGGCCTGCAGGGCACCAGCACAATTCCGAAAGCGCCCTGTCCTTGGAGGCACATCATTAAGGCAGATGTGCTGTGATCTTACAAGTGTATCTCCTCTGCTAACTGTTCTTTTCCACTCAGCGGGGATCAGGAGAGATCTTCACAACCTTTCTTTTTTTAACGTTAATTCAGACCCAGTAACAGAAGCTGGGTTAGCAACCCTGGAGTGCAAACTTCTCTAATTTTCACCCCAGCAACACCAAAAAGGGTAACAGGCTTTCTTGCCCTACCTCACTATTGTGTTTCAGACACAACCAGCCGGGACACCCCACAGCCGGGTTATTCCAAGAGCTCTTGCTGGCTTTGTCTGCTCTCCCCCAAACCGGTGAGAAGGACAATTAGTACCACAGCTGTCTGTTAGGATCTGGAAAACCAGCCCCTCATTTCACAGGCAGGTCTATGAATGTGGAAATCTCAGCAATCATTAAAACGAACTTGAGCCATCTGCACGGCACAGGAAGGACCCTCAGGCCTTCTCCAGGGGGTCTGCCTGAGACTGACAGTTCCATAAATGTTGAAAACTAAGTGTTCACCAAAGGGCTGTTGCTGTACCCAGCATGTAAAGACAGTGAGTCTGAGGAAGCAGATTTGGTATGGTGCAGGTTAGAATAGGCCTTGCCATTCTAGCAGCTTTATTGAAAACATCAGCACCTAAATGCAGGGTAGGACATGTAACTCCCAGCAGAAACAATTTTCATCCGTATAACAAGGATGATGTAAAATCATCGCACTCTATTTTTAGGTATTATATTATTTTGTGTAATGGCATAGTGGCTTTATAGGGTCTGATGCTGACTTAAATCCACAATGAACCTTCTGCTAAACACAATAGTGACTTTTGATTTAACCCTAATTTCTTTAGTTTTATTAAAGTCCAAATATTTACTTTGCTGCATACCAAATCAGAGTAACTACAGTCCATTAGCAAGTCAAATTTTGCCAATATCTTCTACACAGCTCAGAGGAACACATGCATAAATTACATTAACCCAAGCAGCTGAGAAGTACACTGCTCTCAGGAGTACGTTACAGGCAACAGTTACTCATAACACATTTTTTGCTGCATCTTCACCCTTATTCTGCTGTTACTTGTGATGCTCTGATAACGTAAGGACATATGTTTACAAATCCTTCAGAACAGTACTGGAAGAAGCTGAATTGTAAGGCAAGAGGTCATCTATGACAGGGTGATACTTTGTTTGCCACTTTAATTATTGAATAAACATTTAAAAAGATTAAATTAACAGCAAAATACAGTTGGTTATCCTGAAATAGTTTTATACGTAAATATTTTCATGAGTACTAATATTACGAATAACCACATGTATCTCCCTTCAGAGGATATTTCAATTTCCATCAGGCATCACACAGGCGAATCTTACTTCCTCCCTGGAGTAAAAGGTGGGTAGGAACCAAACCGTGACCAAGTCACAAGTTTGAACTCTTCTCTCTTGCAATAGTTTTGGAACTTTTCCCCTTACAATCTGCCCCTGCTTTGAACACCTCTGCAGGAAGATCAGGATGTATCTTTTCATTATCCCTAGGTAAGCACACAGACAATCTTAGGTAACGATTGCTAAAAATAACAATTGTCATCTTCTAACTTTTCAAAAGTGCTGAAATCAGGAACTTACAGATTTGACTAAAAATAGTGCTGGCAAAAGCCACATAATAAGAGAGCACCAGTAGTGAATGAATTGCCTGCCAGAAATACCCTACTTTCTCTAAGTTCTTAAGTCCTATTTTAAGGACTTTCTTTCCAGATACAGTCCTTTATACAAGGAAGGGATGAAAGGGTTTATGTTGAGTATTTTTACAGCAATAGTAATACCTTTCTAGTAAATACAAACCCAATATATTTACAGTTAAATAAAAAGCGCGAAGAAGAGATGCGCTAATCTCTAGTCATGCAATATTTATGGGATTATTTCAGCAGAAAGTATAAATACTGCCAACTCTTTAGTCCCAATTCTACTGTAAGTTCTGCAAAATAGTCACTGTGCCAAGTTCCACTCTTTCTGGTGAAATTAAAACTACAGGGGTGTCCAAGAGACTAATTGAACAGGGCACACCCCTATTTTACCCCATTCCACACTTCATAGGTAAGAAATGTAACAAAAAAGTAGGCAGAAAAGACTTCAGAGAGGGGAGCAAAGAAGCTTTTAGATGAACTGTTGTGAGTTTCATCTCAGAATGCAAAAGAGGAAAAGCTACAATGGTACCAAAGGCCTAAGTTTTATCTATACCGTAAATTTATTGCAAGATTCAGTGAAATTTTTTATGTCCCTCATGCAAATAAAATCTCTACCAAGTGTGAAACACTATCAATATGTTAACTCCATCCTCTTTTAGGCAAGCTGCGGAAGACAATTAAACCAACACAGGGATAGTGAAAAAGTATAATACTTCAGTTAAAAATAATTTACTTGCTTTTCCCATATCCCCACTTCCCCTGTCAAGCTACATTCTTCTTTCTTTCACTTGCCCAACCTAAGGACAGCCCTGCCCTTCACATGAACAGCAGATTTAAAATTTATCTGATGCCTCTTTTGACTAACAAGATATGCTGTACCAAAATTAGCTACAAAGAACTCATCCATAAGTCATGATGTCCATAAACTAAAAATTGAATACTAATAAATTTTTATCTAACTTCAAATTTTATCCTTAGTGTGTAAAGTTACTCATTCATAATATAAAATACCTTGTCAGAGCCACTCTGAAAAACAGAAGAAAGTTGGCTTTATCATTTAATAGCAGTATCTTTCAAATAAGTACTGAAATACACACGTGAGTTTTAGGTCTCTCACGCATGCTCAGTCTAACGTACTTCTAAAAGTCGTAATTGACTTCAAAAAACAAAGAACTTAAACAAATTTAGTTTTATGAAAGATGTTATAATTACAGTCCAAGTCCTAACTGACAGAATGTGTCGAGCATGGCAAGCTTACATCCTACAAAATCTGAGGATCTAATTAATGCTTCAGAAACATCAATATCCTTTATTCCAGTGCCTGCATGCAAATTCTAGAATTTCTTCTGAGGCAGTTTAGAGGTAATTACGTTTGCATTTGTTTAGCAGAGCAGTGTAGCTCCTACTCACTATGATGTTGACAGAAATCTATCTCATCATATTGTCTATGTTTATTAATGTTTCTGTAGAGCAAGCATCACAAGTCTCTAAGCACACAACACAAGATAATTTTACTCCCAACAGTCATCAAAGGGACTACAGTAGTTTGAGTCTGAGTCCAGACAGGGCTGGATTTGAACAGCTGCTGTAGCGATTAAAGACTACATGCAATTATTAACTCAATGAACCATCAGAGCTCTCAAAACCAGTAAACAAATTTTTAGCTTCAATTAAAAGATTCACACTATGCCTGCTAACGAGAAAACTAAGTAGCTCTCTGAAAACAAGATTTCTATCATCAAATCAGCTGCACAACCTTTGCTTTCCTGTTCTGTATGTGTTTTGTGAGTGTAAACAAATGCTTCTCATATTTATCAGCATGTGTTTTTTGTAGCACCTGGCACAAGGCTTTATTCTTTACCTGAGTCTGGAAGCGTTGCTATAACACAAACATTAATGAATACATAACAGAAAAGGAGACCCAAGTCCTACTGAAAAGAGTCTCCGGCTAAGGCACCACGGGGCCTTTAAGAGATTAAAGTATCCAACTAAGCAAATAAAAAAAGAATGCAAAATTCAAAGAGTGGCAAAACATAACCTTCTGCATTGCACTGAGTCACACGGAGACAAAGTATTGAATAACTACCTGGGTACCTGCGGTATGTTTTCTGTACAGATAATTCTAAACTCATTCTACAGAAGTTATCCACATTGTCTCTTGATTAGGATTTAGGCTCCCAGACGCTCAGTAGGAAGACTCTCCTGACAGCTTTCCTGCTGCCAAAATGATTAGTCAGAACTCAGCATTTTCATCATATTGATGAGGTAAGAAAAGAGAGAGTATTAGATACATCAAGAAATACAACATGTACTGAGAAACGAGTAACAGTGATGAACTCTTTGGTCTCTAATGACAGTGGACAAAGTTCATGTGCTTCATCATTGTAGCAATCACTGTTAACAGGAAAAATGTCACACGGTGTTTTTTCTGTCAAGTATGACTAAATGAAGAATTAAAACATCTTTACTGAGGTTGTAAAGAATTTATAGCACTACAAAAGATAAAACTAGTGCTGCTATTCCCAGTTCTGCAACAAACTAATCATCCTACTGCTGTAGTTACTGCCAATGAGATTTTTCAATCCCAAGAAGAAAGTAGGATTCCTTCTTACATATGGATGGAAACACAACTTCAAAAATTCCTTGTGATTACACGTCACATTTGCTAAATTTGCTTATGCAACGTTATATTAAATGTCTTAATGAACCATGCTATATGCTTACAGAACTACTCTGCTAATGACTAGCAGCCTGCAGACTTGCTTAAAGAATGCCACACTTCTATAAATCCCTTAGTCCATGATGAAGCAACCAACTGACATATCCAGAAACACACACTTAAAATCCACCACATTATCTCTGATTTACACTTACTTTCATACATGTAAGTAATTTTGACTTTTTTTTTCCAGAATATTTAAACATACCAAAACAAAGTTGCGTGCAGACACTGGGGTACCTGGAATTATGTATTATGCTCACTAGGTTTTACATTTTATTTACAGTATCTCAGTCTGAATAGAATTTCTATAGTTGCTCTTTAAGGTAACATTGGTTTTGACTATTTACCAAATATGGTAAGACGTAACTGTGCTGTGTATTAGGGCATATATTGTGGAATATAAACTTAAATATACATTTATTTTATTTTTGCAAAGCAGTAAAAGCAGAATTGAAACCGGAAAACATCAGGACTATTGAGTACAGAATAAATTTCCACCACTGCACCCACAGATCCAGCTCCAATGGAAACCACAGTGACAGAAGTACTAGAACAGACCAAGGATTGACAAACCACAACCTCCTCACTAAAACATTAAAACTTGCTTCAGAAAAGATTAGGTGAATAGGTTTTGTTGTTTGTTGGTTGGTTGTTTTTTTTTTTTTTTTTCAAACACACGAGCTCCTGATTTACAATCTATTGTTGCTACTGCCAGTACTGGAACCCTGAAGCAGCTACATTTTGTTATTCAAAAGTTAACCCTGCAGGGGTTTTTGTCTGTGTATTTGTATTTTTCAAGACAGTTCAGGTTCATCTGGAACATCTTTGGAACTAATGTCACCTTGCCCATGGTTGGATTTCTTGCTGAATTTGCTCTCTTCCTATCATCCCTTCAGCACTTGAAAAAAATCACACCAAAACAAAACAAACAAACAAAAAACCCAGACCAAATTAAATCAAGAAAAAGGATTGAGCTCTGGTACAATATTTTCGTACACTTGCAGCTTTACAAATTTTATGCCTAGGTTACCTAAACGCTCCACTACAGTAGGAAAATGAGTAAAAGTCTGCCATATCTACCTCAATTTCTTCCCAGGCAAGTTCCAGTTCTGCTGTTCATAAATCACTGTCACTTTAGCTTAATGAAGTTTAAAAACAAATATTTGCTGATAACTTGAGAAAGGTCACTTATATTGTTCAGCAGTGTTTGGTATGAGCGAACCGAAGTTTGAAATATGTTTGCTGAGCAGGAAGCCAGTTCAATCAATTCTCCTCCTTAGTAAGGATTTATCAAACTAATTAAAAAATTATGATGCATAACTTAATTTAAATTTCCTCAAAGGTAAAGTAATAATATTACAGTGGTTGATTAATGAAATAGACCATGTTTTAAACTAAGAAATTCCTAATTGTCCCTAATGTTAAAATAAGCAAATCCAACAGGAATCAATCAGGTAGGTGTATTTCTTGAAATACAACTGCAATTGCAATTATTTAATATCACTGTCATCATTAACTGAATATATTTTAATGACCCCACCAAAATGTTTAATCATAAAAACCACTGTAGACCTATATGGCACATCTCAACAGTTTACAGCACACACACACGAACAAAGATCTATACGATGAAGTACAGACCACTGAAATAAAATGAGATGCCTGTATCCTGAGAGAACCTCGCTTTGTGCTGGATTCAGAAAATAAGTCCTTCCTGGCATTTACTTCAGAGTAGAAGAGATTTGTCCACGGCTATACAAAGTTCTTTATACATAATCATTCATCCTCCAGTAACCAGAAAACTTACACTGACCTACTTCTAATTCTATAGCACCATAAAACACAGACCACGTGTACATGCATGCACATGTGCCAGCACCATACATATATATATATATATATATGCTTCACATGATCCCTATCTGTTTTAATGATATAGAAACATTTTCCCCAAACCAAACGTCAGAAAATGCCAGGCTGCAGAACAATTACATGTTCCGTTCTATTTTGGAAAATGTAAATAAGTTACGTAGTATCTGGTGACATATCACATACCTGATAACTGTTTGTTAATAATCTTCTTCAAGTATTTTGGAGATAAAACTGAAAATCCACCCTCAAGAAACTCTTTGCCCTCTGGGATCAGATTTATATGATATATTGTATGCCCATTTAATAATTATCAAGAACCTCTTCTAAAACCAGCACATAATGAAACTGAACATAATTTTATAACCTACCTATAATCTCTTTAAAAAACAGATTTACAGCAGATCTTAGTTCTAATGTCATAAATAGCAAGATATCACCGTTTCCCAAGCCCTTTAAAAGAATTATCTGACGTTAAGACGTAGGAAAACATATGTTGTTGTTCCACAGAAACAGACCTAAAGCCACACAATGTTATAATGAGGGATATATTTACTGCTTGTTGAAAACATCCTTACTGCTATTTTCCTGTATCTATAGAGGTGCAACTCAGCCCTTCACTGTATTTTTAGAATTTTTCCCAACAATGAATTCTTTATACTAAATAAACTATAGCTTTTTTTAGTCATTGTCAGATTTGAGGACTACAAATCTCTGTAGTGATTGCACCTTCCTCTTCTTGCATATAATCTCTCAATTAAAACAAATGTGTCCCCAAAGAACTTTGAAGAAGAGGCTAAGTTAACAAACTGTTGAAGTGAACCAGAAGCGAGCCAGCCCCTTAAGAATACAGAGTTTGCAATTAGCCAAAATGCTCCATTTTGCTGTTCATGCTGAGGCTCAGTAAAAATTAAACACTGTTGCAGGCAAGGCATTCCCATGGGGCTCACGTTTATTAATATATTACCACTCACCAGTTGCTTCACATGAAATAAACTGGAACACAGCTCGAAACTGGCTGATTGCCTATTTGATATCATGGAAAGCTATGGATGATAAGTATTTTCTTCAATTTTCATATCTCTAGTGTCGTAAACAGGCTGAAAACATACTTAAATGTGGCTCCTAACAGTCAACATGCTCATAATGGTGCCAGACAGACACAACTCGGGTTCTGACTGACCAGAGAATGACACTTCAGAGATTCTGCATGGAGTCACAGTCACACCTTTAGATCACCCCAAACCAATAACCCCTAGTACTGACTTTCCCAAAACCTCTAAAAAACCATCAGTTTCTTAAAACCGTATCTGAATTTAGTTCTAAGCTTGATTAGGATGCAGTCAGCAGCCCATACTTCAGGCACGACCTTTTTAAGCAGAAGTGCAGAATAATTTAGGTGGCTCCATTACTACTCTGGGGAAGGCAATTTATAGAAATGAATACATAGAATAAAATAGTTTAGAATTATGATTATTTTGGCTTCAATGGGACAGTGTCAGCAGAATGAGTGTTTATAAAAACCCTCTTTCAAGCTACAGATAAATAACCCATGAATGCATCAATCCTACAGTTTATCAGCTTTCTCAAATTCCTCAGAAACTGAGGCTCTCAGCATCCCTCTTGTATCAAGTTAAAATAAATACTATATCAACTTTTCTATTCACCCGATTAAAAAAATTAAACATTAAATATGTAGCTAATAAAATATTTAGTTTATCAAATAGTAAGCCAATATTCAAAAAAGGGTATTTCTAAAGCCTGTACTACAACAATATTATCAGTTGATAGGGCTTTATAGGTTTTTTTTTTAATAGGTACTTTTACAAACACTGCAAGCTGCAACTGCAAAACTATTTACTGCCTTCAAAAAGAATGTTCCAAAATTAATGGGCTGATATTCTGAAATTTCAGTTCTTATCCAGAAATCCTTTATTATGTCTTGCTTTGTCCTTCCAAGGTCATCATGACTTCCACACACTGCCACTGGATGGCTTTAATTCTCATCAACTTCACAAATCCTGGGCTGGTTTACACTCACCTTGCGCAGGAGGAAGCAAATACGCTCAATATTTCTCAGCCGCTCTCTCTGTCAAGAAAAAGTGGGAAAAAAGTAGGAGATTAGCTGGGTTTATAAATTAAAGACAATATATTACGATTAAAATGGGTCAAGATCATAATTCACGGCTGCAGGAAAGCAACACACGTTATTAATCTGAAATTATAGTATTCACTTCTTACCTACTGCTTGCAAGCTAAATGATTTACCCATTTCAAAATCCCAATAACTTATTTTTTAATCCTTTCTGGGTGTAACAATATGAACTGGGGATTCAAGTTTGTGTTAGCCTTGAGCCAGAGGCTGCAACTTCTTTTTCAGTCAGCATTTATGACTCTATCCGGTGGTGCCAATCTATACCACAAAGACAAAATATGGGCACAAGCAACTATGCACAGGGAAAAAGGAAAATACACTTGACCAAAGATATAAGAAATATCTGCTAAAAATCTTCCTTTTATGTCATTATAAAAGGCATCAACATATATACTGTGCAGAAGAAAGCAATCTGAGATTATTGCTTGTGTTATCACAGAAAGTTTCATAGAAGAGCATCAAATATGTCAACTTATCGCAGAACACTTCACTGCATTTTACTGCAAACTCTACTACTAACTTTTTGATCATACCACTAATATGATTGAAACAGGGACTTACTAACTTTTTTTTTTTTATCCTGGAGACCAATTCCATTACCATTTTAAAATAAGAGGAAATTATCTCCATGGAACATCTTGCAAGTTTTAGGAAGAGAAAAAATTACTGGAATTTGGTACATAGAAATACACATTCCTTATGTGCACTTCTCAAGATGGGAAATAAAAACAGATAAAGTGAAGTCAAAATCAGATTACTTCCAGTAAATTCAAAACCAGATTACTCCCATTGAAGTTCTCTATAGAATTTCTTCATAAAATTTTTCTTCTCATTCTTTGCTTATCTGTTAGTGAACAGCAAACAAGTCTTCTTATTTGAAGAGTCACGTAAATATTACGCTTAAAGTCATCACTGATCTAAGCAGTACGGCAAATCCTCTGCAGAGTTATGAAACAAGATTAAATGGTAAAGTACTAGCTACTCCATCTGGTTATCATTTGTAGGCAATTCAATAATTGATACTCTGTAGAGATCAAATTCAGCACCTGCCGAAATCCTTGCAATTCCCAGTGAGGTGATGGGGAGCCAAGTTCTGCTCTCAGTTCTGGTGGTACAAATCGGATTCATGTTTATCTGTAGTCAGCTAAATCACCCTAGATTACAGCTTTAATTAACAGAAGAATTTTCATACGCTAAAATCTGGGTTACATTTTGGTTCATTAGGTAAAACTGAGTTTACAGTCCCAGGGTGATATTTAACCTTTTCCGTAGCAGATGCAGCAGAATGTGTTATTCACTCTTAAAGCACAGGAGAATCTACATCTCCACGATAGGATAAAGAGGGCTAGAAACACACCTCTCATCAAATCCCTACAAGCTTTTTACTCATTAAATCAGACAGTATGGGAGAAGGTGGTCATCCCACACTTGAATGCAGAGAAAGTAAATTATTTCAATAAGGAAAACTTATGCCACAGAACGAAAAGATAAAAAGAAAGCATTAGCATCATTTTCAAACTTCCAAATTATTTTCCTGCCTCCCTCAGCAACAAAGAAAGCTATTAGCATAAAGAGTGGCCATCTGGCTTTCTAACACTGGCCCAATAAATCAGTGTTCCAGACTACAGTTGACTTCGCAACAGACTCTGCATTCGTTTCCACACTCATACTTTCACTGGCAGCTCACAGCATCTCCCTTTCCTTGGTAGCTGTTGTTTAGTGAGGCACTGGTGGTACTCACTGCGTGGACTGGGTTACACTGATCTATCGGGCTTTTGAAGTCTGTCCGAAGTTCATCAAAGGCGATTATCTGAAAAACAGGGTTTTTTCAAATATTGTAATGAATGCTCATTCAAACACTTATTTTCCCTTTAGGGACCAGTTAGATGCATAACCTTCCTTCCTCCCTTTCCAGAGAAAATATGGGAAAGTAGCTTCCCCATCATGCTCCATTCAGAACTAACCAGTTAAAACAAAACATGGAATATTCTTACATATGACAAATAGAATCCATTAATCTGTCATTTTGTAAAATCATATCTAAAGCCTTTTCAGTACTGTTGCTTTCCAGATTTCCTCCCTCTTATGAGCTAGAATTCTTTTCTCAAACTTTCACAAGACCTCAAGCTATTTCACAAACACACACACCTCCAGATTTGATGAAAAAAGTCATTAAGCTGCCTAAAACACAGAGATGCATCAGATATGCTATTCCAGGTTTAATACATACGTAACAGCGCCTTTTCATTAGCTGTTAAACCTACTTCAGCTATTAATTCTGAATTAATATCAACTAAATTACTATTAAGCTGCTATTCACTATCAAGCAAACACCTAAAAAGGTAAACACACAAGGTAAACCAATCTAGAGCAAAACATGCCCTTCCCAAATTCCAGCAGGTTTTAGAACCTTACTTCAGACCTCATTAACGGAGAGATATCTTTTACTCATGTCCTTTAGTTTCCTCCGTTACCTGATGGATTGAGACACACTGGAACCTACTGCCTCCTTTAAAAGTACAGCAGATAAAAGTTCCTATAGAAACAATAATGACTGATAATGTTTTCTTGGAAAGAAAACAGCTGTAATAACCCCCAGCAAACTTCAAAGATCTCAAAGCACTTTCTTAACTCTGTTTTATGTTTGTATTCTAGTAATAGCTTTTCTTCTGCTTGCTTCACCCAAGGAATGAAAGCACTCTATGACAGGCACCACATAAATAGATGTTGAAACAATGATTCCTTTTTAGTCAATTTACAAGCTAGGAAGGTACTTGTTTTCAAGAAAAAGATGATGGAAGCACAAGGTAGCAGTTGGGTAATTAGCCTATGAGTGCAACAACCATTCTATAGCACGTTACAGCACGCCTACTGCCTACCTGTTCAAAAAGTAACCAACTGGGTGACAACACAGACCTGCTGTATCAGTAAAACATGCTTATTTTACAGATATGGAATGCAAGAGGAGAAATCTTGAAAATGGTCTATCCATGATTCATATAGTAATCTAGTGAGAGGCTTGAGAACAAAACCTAGAGCTACAATCCATAGATCTAAGCACTACTGCGCATCTCACTCTAATGCTGCATTCATCACACTGAGGCACATTTAAAATCAAAAGTGTGGCATTTTACAAGAGCACTCTACAGAAGTCAATTTATTCAACTATGACAAGTCAAAGTCCCAGAATAAACCACAAAGGGAACTATAAAGCATTTCTCCCCATGGATGCAGTACCTCTACAAGTCAGGAACTAGATCTGCAACAGATTGTTTAAACTAAAGTAGAAGAGGAAATACCAGAAACTGAGAGGGTCAGAATACAACTGTGAAGAATAAGGCTCATGCCACCTCTATATTTAATAATTCTTGAACGGATTGCCGTATTCTCAAACAGGGCCAACTGTTAAGAGGGTAACAGCCACGTGAGTCGGACGCACAGATTTCTGTTTGTAATTGGGTATCAACATCAGCACCGAGAGCCTTGACAGACGGGGAAGGCTGGCCCTGAAACAGGGAAGTGAGCTGTCTCTGCTCATTCCTGTGCTACTGATTTAATTCGGGATCCTGGGCATCTCCCTTAAATCAGTAGTGCCCCACCTGCACTGCAACTTACAAATGTAGCTTTAAGATAGAAAACTGTTACAAGCTTTTTGACAACTGGTTTTAATAACGTAACAGCTTTTCTTCTGTTGTAAATGCAGAAATGAGATGAAATTTCCTTAAAAAAACCTCACTCGAACAAACAAAGAAAAAACCCCACAAACCCCAAAGAGTGAATGTGCTGTGCTCTTCCTCTTGGTAGCCAGTAACAGCAACCAGGCATGTGACAATCACAAAGTGACAGCCAGCACAAGACCCAGCTCCTGCTGTGGGGAAAGACTGGTGTGAGACAACACCACGAGGAACCCGAACACTGAAATCATACGATGGACCCCCTCTAGTTAGTCCTGGAAAGCCTCTAAAGATCCACTGAACACAGAGGTGGGATGAGAAGCCTGAAGCGTGTTTAGATGAAGAAGAACTAGGTCACTCTGAAAAACAGGGCCATTAAGGCAGGGCTCTGTTGAGCTCACCTTAACTAATGCAGTAAGTGCTGAAGAAATTCAGTGCGGAAAAGAGATTAGCCTCAAATATACTACCCATTTCGATTTCCTCATTTTTTGCTTTCTCTCTTTTTTTCTTTTACCAGCATTCCCAACTCTGTAGTCAAAATCCTACTCTGTTTGATGGCATGCAATTTATTTTATATTATGTTCCACTGAAAGAAACCTGACAGTATTAAGTACATTGTTTTATGGAACCAGTAAGTGTAAATTCAATAGTCTCACAAACAAACCTTTTGGGACCACGTTAAGAGACATTCCTTCTACACCTGCAAGAAACAGATTGAGGTATGGTATCAAGCCCACAGGATTGGAGGAAAGTTTCTTCGGTAAAATTTTAGCGTCCCTGTGGAAGAAGGCTGACAGAAATAAATCCCCCTCAATTCTTAGAATTTTATTTCTTAACAATTCCATAGTAGTTTATATTTTGTTAAATCCTCAGGAACAGGAAATCCAGTGACGACATGATGATATCTATTTTAATTTATGGAAAAAGAACATTCCTATTTCTCAGTCACAGGAAAAGCTTGAAAGCGTAACATTAGGCAGACTCACAATTAGAAGGAATATAAAGAAACTCCCAAAGTTTTTTTCGGGGGGGGGGGGGAGAGAGCATGGGTTTTTTGTGGATTGTTTTTTTTTAATCTCAAAATGTCCCCTAATTCTAAAACTGTAAATGAGAAATGATGCAAACAAAGCTATAGGTTCTTATGATTGGCAGTTGCTCACAATACACCATGTAATCCTGCAACAAATTATTTTGTGTTACTGAAAATAAGACTAATTCTGGGTTGTGCCGCAGTGTGGTTTAAATATTTAATTAGGAAACATCTTCCTCTTTCAATTATAACTAGCCTTGTGTAGCAGCACCCTACAGCATGTGTGGTCAGAGCTGCCTTTTTCCCCTACCGAATAACTAACTGCTTGCCTCCATGAAGTATTTCACAACACTTTCACAGGAGATGCAGTGTTCTGGCCATACTCCAGAGAAACAATCTTCTGCCCGTTTACATTTAACTTATATTTTCAAGCTACCTGCTTCCCGTACCTCAGTCAACGGGAGCTGCTGGATGCTCCGGGACAGCATCAAGGAGTGCTCAAGCTCTGCTTGACCTCCAAAATTTTCACAATTATCAGCATCTTGACAGAGCGGTTCATGTGGAGGCAAACACCGTAACAGACCCCAGTCAGGGCACTTCACCATATGAACTGCCATCACTTCACCTTTGTAAATGAATGCATTTTATAAAATGTTCCATATCTTTTAGTTATCCAATCTAATTTGATCCAGGGTAGAAATTAAAACAAGAAAACATACATACACATGGACACCAGTGACCCCATCTCACCAAAGGTGACACAAAAACCAGACCATTCCAAAGAAAAATTACTAGTCTCTGGTCACAAAGCTCAACAGAGAGCTAAGTGGAGAACATTCTGGAAACACATGCCAGGGACTGATCTTACACAGATCTATTAGTAAATATTAACATTGTACACAGCTTCATAGAAAGAGAATAAGGACCATTTGGTATTTACTCAGGGACTCCAAGAAAAACAACTAAAGTTATCTGTTCATTTGCAAAGCTGTATCAGGAAAAAAAAAGGAAAAGCATCGTGTTTAGCAATGATTTTTATCATTACTGCAGAACGGGGCCAGGGACTGTACAGGCAATGGATATTGAACTACCTTCCGACTTGGAAAATTTTCCCTGTGATTCCACAAGGCAAAATACTGCACGAAACTTGTTCTGCCCCTGCCCTAGCTGTGCTTTTCTCTTGTTGAGAGAAATGTGCTTGTGGGTGTTATCCACCTAATAAAACTAAAGGTTTATAAAAATACCGGTTGCATTCTCTGGTGATTCACACCATCTGCAAATCTCATAACTCCAAGTGTAAGTCAGCAAGGAGTTTGCCCCAGTTTAAACATGTACTGAACAGATGAGATTGTGATGACAATGTATGTTTCAGAACAGCTACAATTGCAATGATATTTATAAAATTTGTTTTCATTACCTGCACTCTCTGTACTCACCTACAGACAATAACAGCTTTGAATAATGAAGTATTCACATAAGATTGAACCTGCATTCTGTTTTCTTCTTATGCTTATGCATCCATTGTACTGAAAATTTCACCTATTAATGGTAGGAATGAATTATGATATCCCATTTTTAGGGAAGGTGCTTTTTTTTTTTAAATCACTGAGCTCTTAAGCTCTTACAGAAATATATTTCAATTGAGAATGTGATGTTTTAGGATGGCAGTGGAGTTGGTGCGGGTGTGAATTCAGTGACAGCAAAGAAGTTGGGATATTATTGCTTATCGGCATCTCAGAAAAGTTAAGATAAACCAGAACTTGGTAACAACCACACTAACTACAGAAGAGAACAGTAACACTGAACATATGCTTCCTCGCCACCAGCCTGTCAATGTACCACAATCCCATCTTGAAAAAACTGTCTTTAATGGTTTATTTAAACAATTTCTCTACCCCACCACTCTCACACACAGTTCAGAGACCACCTGCAAGTCAGTAGATAGACAGGAGTTGGGCAGGTTTAGGAGCACACTGTACTCCTAAACTTCATGCCTGCCCATCAACTGCTGTATAGACATATTTGTTGTGTTTGGGAAATAGTGCTGAACGTTTATCATGTTTGAACCATACTGATGCAAGCTGGGGGAGTTATTTTCTTGGATTTTGTTGAGCAAACAGAGAAAATGTGAGAGACAGTCAGCCAGGTAAAAATGCAAAAGGACCTGAAATGTAATGTAAGTCACTGTCTTGACATGATGGAGTACAGGGTGCCCATAGAGGAATGCAGAGAACAGCTACATCAACAAAGTGACAGATTGAGAGAACAATTTTTGCTACTCAATTTTTATCACGATATGAAGTGCCCCTTCCCTGGAGGTGTTCAAGGCCAGGTTGGACAGGGGCGAGTGGCAGGGGGGTTGGAACAAGATGATCTTTAAGGTCTCTTCCAACCTAAACCATTCTATGATTCTATGAAATGAATCTGAGCAAGAAATTTAGCTATGTGGTTGGTGAACATATTCAAGATGGTTGTCCCTCTTCCCTCTTTCTCTTCTGGTCAAACTGATCAGGTTCATGCCACCAAACAATGTAAATGCAGCCAGGAAAACCCCTTCCCCTTCATAAGGGTTCCTCTGAGCCGACCCCTCCACTGGCATCTCCAATGAGAACCCCCATTTGAGCGTAAGCAGCTGTTGGTCACAATCCTTTCAATATTTTTGTAATACCCTAGTAACCTGTAGAATAATTTTATTAACGTTATAGTCTCTGACCGTATACCATGCATCAGGTAATGTAGATGTGAGATTTAAACTGCTTTTTAAGTACTATCTTCCTCCCCCTCACCAGAACCACTTTTTGTTAAATTCAGTACTCACAGCGTCACAGAAGATTGAAATCAGGTCTGAACTAACCTGACAATCTTCTTTTAAGAACACCATAAAGTTCTGATATTAAGCTAGGAGAAAAAAAAAAAAAACAAATGAAATCAAATCCCTTGGAAAAAATTCTGCTAGTGATCCTAACAAATCCTGTTATTTGATACTAAACTATACATGACTACACCAGAGAGTAATTTGGCCTACTTTGGTTCATTAGAGCAGGAAAGGAAGGAATGCAGGTTGTGCTATGACAGGCAATATCTTTTTTTTTTACTTGCCAGCGCTTGAGTTGTTTTTACTAAACATCTGATGGGGTTTTTAAGGACCTAAAACCAAGAGCTTTTTGTGTTGTAATAAATAAATGTCTTCCTACAATATCTTGTTTGCCACTGAGCTGCACAGTACAGCTTTCACATCCTCTGAAGGCAGAAAGACAGAACTTAACTTCTGCTGCAAAAACCACAGCCTACTGTCACACTCCATCATCTACCTGCAGCCCCTTAAAAAAGGGCATTAAATAAAACCATAAAGGTACTGTGATGGGAAAACATCCAAAATGTGCGCATATGCACTTTATAAACTTTCTATAATTATCACTTAAATAGAAAATTAACTTCATGGAAAGGACACAGGCTCAGTTAAGCATATGCACAAAGCTTTTAGACCGTAGCCACACTTCTTTGTAACGGAGGGGTTATCAGCTGATTCACTTTTTAAAACACCCGGAGTGGGGAGACACGCACCAAATGAGTAGTTCCCAGATTCCCTTCACAAGTCACTTTATGTCTTCAGAAGAGGGGACAAAGTAGGCTGTTACCATTAACTCAAGTTAATTCAGAAGAAATTAAATAGGCTAAACAGAGGCCAATGCTGCACAGCATCAGCCTATACGCTGACAGGAAGTTGAGAAACAATCTTTGTTCTAAGTCTTGGGGTTAACTTTCAAATCCATCAGAAAAAATTCCAGGTCAGTGTAACTCTCTGCTTTTTACTTCTTAAAGAGGAAATTTTTATATTCTTATTTCATACTTACTTAGTAAGATGAGTGTTTATGGTGCTACTCACTCATGTTCTTAACATTAGTGGACTGTATCCAGTATTGGATCTGTATTTAATACAGCTCATGAAGGTTTTCTAAGGAGCGTCAGAGTTGCTTCATGTTCAGGTTCACAAATTCAATCTATGACCCACCAAAAGAGCACAAAATTACTCATTACAGTTACAATTGTAACTATAGTAAATTTAGTATTTCAACAAGCTAGGCATTGCCTTTAAAATCAGAGCTGCGCAATATTAGAAGCTTACAACGCTGTTCTCACTCATGCCCCTAATGCCTATATTTTTGGGTGTAAAAAGATCTCCAATAAAGCACTGGTTCTTCATAAAACCAACTGCTTCAATCTGCCAGAGATCCAAAATGTGTTATGGTACAGATTCACTAATATTTAGTTGCTCAAGGGCCGGGGGGCATACAGTTGCTCTGTACTATGTCAACAGTTCAGAGAAAGAAATGAAGAAATACAGATTGAAACTGCAGTGCTAGAGGATTTAAGGCAGCAAAAAGTAAAACTTAAGCTACAGTTTGACCACAACATGGAAGTAAAAAAAAACATACAAACTTTCAAGGAAATGTTTTAGGTCTATTTTAGCCTCATATTTCATCCAGAAAGAATAGCTACCAATGATCCTCCACACTAGCATTTTGTTAACTAGCACAAGCAATCAGATCCTCACTTTTGGTAAGGGGAGGATTAGGTGTACATATCAGAGTTTTCAAAATAACATATTTTCTCTGAGTCAGAAGAACAAGTTTTTCCAACATTTCCAATAACCTGATTCTGAATGAATTTCCACATTTAAGACAAAACGCAAAATTTTGTTCCAACGCTACATTTTTGCTTTGGATTCATTATGATTTTAGGAAAATCAGACATAGGTTCAATAATTCACGGTATTTATTTTGAGGAAAATACACTGCTTAGTAGAGATTGAAACATTTTCTCTTACTTCCTAGACCAAAGTATCTCTTGTTTGTACTATAATGAAACAGTTATGCTAGTAAATGTTATTAATTTATTGTCACTTAGTTATCAAAACAGAATCCAAGAAAGAGAACTGGATGGGACTTCCTGGACTGTCAGCTTCAGCCCACAATCTCTGCAGACACCACATCAGAAGATCCAAGTGGTAAAAACACCGATCTTATTTTTAAAACAGAGAGGAGGCACATGATTTCCCTTTTCACTGCTCCATTTGGAACACAGCACAAACCTGCTGTGAAACTTGGGAGCCTTCTCCTAACTTTTAAATTTGTTCAGAGATAACACAAACCAAGTCTATCACTGCCAAGACTGCTTCGTTATAACAGCTACTTAGTAAAATGAGAAAGTTTTATTTTGCAGGAACTTGCATCCAAATTGGCACAACTCCAAAATGATTTGTCTTCAATTCAGCAGAAACTCTATCCCAGCTCATACTAATTGACATTCATACAAACCCACACATACACACACAAATCTTATGCATAACAGCCCTTCTATGTGAATTAATAACAGAGCTAAATGATGCTGGCACTAAATCTCTACTTCATTTTCTTCCTAAAATAGTGGATTAACCCTTGGGTGTCTGGAGCTTTTTATACCAATACCTGCCAAAAGAAACTAGATCTAACCAATCCCTTTTCTGAAAAAGCCAAACCCCTTTTCTTGCCAAATTTCTTTAAGAGCCTTTATACATAAGTTACGTTACAAATTATCCCTGCATTATTAACCCGTCACTTCTAGCAGTAGGGAGTAAAAGCAAAATCCTTATGAACATGAGGAAAGGGCCATGGATAATGTGACAGCACAAAAATGAGTGGCAGAGAAATAAAAAAATGGTGAAATAAGGTTCCTTTTTCAGGCTTCACCTGGCCATCCAGAAGGCTCAGCTCTCTGTGGCTGAGGAGACACCACACTCTCCTCTTGCTGATCTAAGCAGGGACCAAGTCCAAAAAGAACTGCATCCCAGGGAAGAAGTGTCTTCCAGGAATTTTCTCTGAAGACAACTCCAAAGATGGAGAAATCTACCCAGTCAAGCTGTGGCCAAAGAGATAAGAAAAGCCGCTTGCACCACTACCCATGTGGCTGCATTTTAATAGCTTTGGTTTGATTAGGAAGTGTTTGAGCAGAGAGACCTGACACTGCTCTCCTCTCCACCCCTACATCAAAGCCACGCTGCAGGAATTCATATATGGCAGGTTCAGGAACTGTCTCCACTCCGGAGCTTCCAAATTAGTACTGGAATTCAGTACATTATCTAGAAATTGGAAGGAGTTTTATATTGGCAGATATCATCACTGCTATTTATGGACTTCAATATCCCTTATTTGAAAAGATAACTGAGGCACTAAAATCTGCTTCTTTAGAAAGCAGGTCATATTCAGGAGAATGGTGTTAGAAAGCCCTGTAGCCCAAATACGGGGTTTGTACTTCAGATAAGGAAACTATTAACAGCACCAACAAATACTGACTGCCTGGTTCAAGCTTTCAGGATACAGTCTTAGCTCCCAATGACATGCATAAACAATGCACTACCACTGTCTCTTTGTACATACATGCAATTTTAAATGTACATGCCCCGAAAAAGTACTAGAGAAAGTCAGAAAGACAAAAAACATCATTCAGCTTAAACACTACTAGTGTTGTAAATTTACAGGGATACTTTACCCTAATAGGTGAAATATACAACTCCATGTTGCATGTTAGTATCAAACAATAAACCTTTAATCCTCATTTATCCTTGATAAAGTTCCTTCCCTCATCCCTTTATTTGACTGTTTTTAACTGTTTATCTCTGAAACCCAGCAAGTGCTCTAATATTTGTAGCCACACTTTCCCATTAGCCAGATGGGTGTATCACTCAATGTCTCTGTGTTATCTCACATGACTTATTTCCCTGCCTCTCTCCATATGATCTCAGCTATAAACCTGCCTGGTACTTCAAGTTGCCATATTGGAACACATTTACATCCTAATTATACTTAAAGTGAGGCTTGAATCCCTCTGGAAGTTGCAGTTACATGATCAATGGAGCAAACAAAATAATTTGGAGTGATTTTTGCATTGTCAAGTATAATTCTTTTGGAAATCACCCATCCTAACTTTCTGTTAGTCTGAAGAGCTCTTCTCTCCTCTATTATAGGGTGACAGACAGCAGTTGCTTCAAAAGATAATTCAAAATTGCAAGAATGGATGCACAACCTGCCTCAAAAGCCAGATAATTTTTTCATTTTTGTCATATTTTATTCCTTTTGTTAAACATCTCCTATTAAAAAAGGCTCAAATCTTGGTTTTCATCGTACCTGCCCACGTAACTCGGGAGCTTCCCCGACCAGTGCACATCTGAAATGATGACTTTTATGAGAACCTTAATACTACAGCCAAATAAAACACAGAGAGGAAAGTGAGATGAAAGGTATTCCTTTCTTCTCTTATCTCTCCCCAATGTATTTACTTTTCCGAATATTACACTTATTAATTCACCACATATTAATAAAAGTAAACAATAATAACTAACAATGTCTTGCAGTTACAAATCTGAAACTAGAACACCCTTCAAGGCAATGAAGGCCTTAAAAAATGCAAGGAAAATATCACTTCCATTTTTTATACAAGCTTGGAGAAATAAAACGATTTACAGAATCAGTGGCAGAAGAACGAAAGCCTCCAATTGCTGAACTATATAAAATGTTAGGGGAAACAAAGAATCCTGTCAGTAGACTAATAACATATGAGTAGTGAAACTCTGCATTTCTGTCTGATTATTGTACTTTTGTTCTTCTCTAGAGCAGAGCACTGCTTTAAGTAGTGCCTTTTTGGATTAAGACTGCAAATGGTTTTAAATCACTCAAGGGTAGGAAATTGTTCTATTTGTCAGATTTCACACTAACAATTGTATGGCATTTCCTTGCTCTACTTAACTTGAATGTTATATGCTGCCGCTATTAAACAACTCTCCATGCAGAAATCTGAATGTGTTGCTAATGCAAACAAATCTTTTGTGGCTTCTTCCAGGGCTGCACAAACATACACCTGAGTACCTAGTCTTCATGTTTTATTGAAGTTCTTTTGTCTGTAAAAGGATGCTACACTTAGGCCAACACAATTTAAACTTTTTAGGCTCTAACTGGAAGCTTAAGCTACCTTAACAGTCATGAAAATCTTCTCAAAATCTCTCAAGTATTTGAGCCAGATCCTAAGACTTTTCCAATAGAAACTCCAATATGAAAAATTAAAAACACATAATCTCCATTCTGCAAACATGATTCAAAAGGTTTTCCTATGGAAATGTAGAGGTATAATTATGTTAGTCTAATTAAATATTTATGAAAATCCATAGAGGAAGGCTCTATTGGTAAGAGTACATGTGCACAAACATACCAATCTGCATCGGTACAGTTACACCACTGTAGGCCCCTGCATAAAAAAACCTGAAAATTAAAAAAAAAAAACAAACCACAAAAAATACACAAATGGACAAAGGCAGTATTACTGGTTCTGCTGCTGGTTCAGAGAGGTGCAGTAGAAATCACAAAGAATAATTATTTGGCAGCCACCTGAAACAGTCCATCTATTAGTACAAGAATGAAAAACTCCACCCATGTTGTGAAAAAGACAGAAATTTATCTTCAGGAATTCAACCATACTTACAGAGCTTTGAGTGCTTTGAATGGGAAGTTACTATCTCCATGAGTTACTGGTTATTACTGCAACATTGCAGACAACAATTTGAAAAAGCAATGTGACTTCTGAATTTAAAGAATTCACTTGTTGTTGTTAGTTTTGACAAAACCATTTGGAGGCTGCAAAATTCTGTTGTGAACACAATGTTCTCAGAAGGAGGATTTGACAAGTATCCATTGACAGACTTCTACAACTGCTATGAAATGGGGTCTTTAAAATAATTTCACCCAACCGCAAGGAGAAACAGTTTTACTGGCTAACAACAGGATTCTGGACACAGATCTCACTTGCTCACCACTGACACAGTTATCCTAAAAGTGAGAGATGTCAACCCTCTCCTTCAGGAGAGAGACAAATGTCCCACCTCTTCCCCAAATACAGAGTTCAAAGATTACCTGTGCTTGTACCACAACTTTATACTCACACACTGCCTTCCAGTCTAGACCAGCTGAAATCCAGCCAGGTAAAAATCAGCTGTGCACATACAAACTGCAGTTCATTAAGAGCAGGGAGACAGGCAAGCAAGCTGCGCAGGAGGGATGATGCTAATATAGCTGTACAGAGCCTGCTTCTAAATAGGCTAATAGTTTTGCTCCCTGCAGCTAGAACACATTTCAAAACAGACCTCAAGCGGAGGAGGAATTTTTAAGGTAAGTCCAGACTGCCACGCTTTCCCGCCCCAAAGGATTTCATAATTTTGTTGTCGCAATTATCTTTTTTTTTAACCCCCCCCCTGCACCCAGCACAGGGAAACAGTTCAGAAAGTAGCAGTATTCTGTGAATCAGACACACCTCTCAACACCTTTTTTTAAAGGAACAGTTGTTACCAATACTAAGAAAAACCCCACATTTTCAATTAGCAACAAAACTAATGAATACACCACATTGTTCCGAACAGAAAAAAGCTTGCATGTACATGGAGATGCATTACTTAAGTTTAATTACATTCAGTGTGGCAGAAACAATTCTTCTGCCTCAGTTGACTTAACAAATCATGTCTTCTATCTCTCACAAGAGAACCTGAATCATCAGGCTACTCATTTTTTTAAAATATGGATAGCATTGTCAGTTCCGCTGCTGGTATCATGCTATCGTGCATAAATATTTATTTCACTGAAATGATTACAGAGGCAAGAGACCTACTCTTATTTTTCTGGGTAAGAATTTTATACAATGTGAGACCATTCCACTTAGCAGGACTCCAGACCTGTGGCTGGAGACTCTGGGTCGATGGTGAAGCCTACGTGAGGGTCCAAATCAAAGTCAGCAGACATGAAGTTGGCACTCCCAAACACTTGTACGTGTCCTCTCCTTCTACAAGTAAAAATCTTACAGAGGATTTGATAGTATTTGCCACCAACCCCAAAGGCCCCACATCTATGCACCTTTGCAGGCTATGGGAAATACAGGTTAAATCTCTGCAGCAATAAGGAACTTAGTATAAAGCTCCCACACTCCCGGTACTTTTGTCACAAACATGCTGCCAATATTCTGCCCTGCATATGGTCTCCTCCTCCTACATGCAATGGAGTATTTTATCTGGATTCTTTCTATAACAAACAGGTTTTTCCATTTAGATAACAAGACCAAAACCTTTTAAATATTTCAGTATCTAACCACTCCTGATTTCTTCAGTTCAGCACCAAAACCCCAAGAAGAGTTACTCATAGAGCACCGGTGACAACAACTGACATGCCGTATCAGAAATGCTGTCGCTTGTTAGTTAGGTACTAACTTGATCTGATGGACTGTCCTGAAAAGCACACAATTGGTTACAGGGTGGATTCCCAGTCACAGCCACACATTCAGGAAGCTGAGAAAGGGCATCCTAGCCAAGGTCATACAGACTCTTGCACCAGCTTCTTCTGTCCTGGAAAGGATGCAAACAAAGACAGTATCTGCAGACAAATTCAACAAGGAGAGGTATAAATTTAGGCCAAAGCTTCACCCCTAGTCTTGATCTCTTCAATGGGTCAAGGGCAAATTATGGGAGCCTGAATCCAAGCTTTACAGCTGAGGTGTTGACATCAGATTTGTGGCTCTGATTCGATACTGGCCATTGTGTCTGCACTATGCTAGTGCAGACAAACTGGTTTGCAGACCTCTCAACCAACCAGGGTGAGAAGAAAACAGCAATATTTTGTATCCGCACCCAGGAGGTGCTGGGGTACTCTGCTTTTAGTGCAAAAGAGAGCACTGCTTTGCTTCTCTTTATCCTAAACTCCATACAAACTAAAAAAGCACAGTAAAAAATGAAATAACTGAGATTTTATTTCCCACTACCTCTGTATCACAGATTCACTGTCACAGATCTGTAGATCTTCTACTTGAATAGGCCAACACTACGCAGCTTTTTCCACACCAAACAGGGGACGGGCTAGACATGAGTTGATGAAAAACCAAATACAAAAGGCTGGCCAGATGTGGCAGGAAGGAAGAGGGATGGTAGCCTGGTCATATTGGACCAATAGCAGGCTAATTCTGGCTGGAGGCAATATAACTGACTACCTATAGATAGGAGAGGGTATATTCTCCTGTCTTTGTCTTTCCTCAAAATCACAAAAAATTTCCAATTTACCCCGCCTTAAATGCAATGTGCTCCTATGCAACGTTTCTACTTGTCTTTTCCTACTCATCAAATCTATAGTATGAAGGATATGCAAGGAGAAAGACCCAGACACATTAAAGGCACAAAGCTCCATCTTCATAAATTATTCTCAAAATGAACTGAAGCACTTTTTCTATCAGTTAACAGCACAAAGCTGATAAACCCAAAACTAGGAACAAACAGGGTATTTCTGCAGAATAAATTCAGGGAAAGAGTAGTAAACAGATGGGAAAATGTACCAGAATAGAGACAACTAGAAAAAATATTTGGTCCAAAGAAGGAAGTAAGAGAATGAGATCAAAAGAGAAGATTTTTTTTTCAGTATCAGTAAAAGTCATGGATGACAGACTGGCCAGTTGGCTAGTGCTTTCTCTAAGCAAGTTTCCAATCTTATCACCACACCACAATTTATTCTACTCCTGAGCTTTTAAAGATTCCTACATGCTATTACAAATTATTATTTTGACATTTTTAATTTCTGTTACACTGATATAGGCTTGGAAGAATTAATACCTCCCTTTCCCTCACATATTCCTTACTTTGAGTTCTCTTCCATTTCCTCACGGGTTTCACATTGCTGCTGCTCCTTCTTTTCCCCTCTCTTGTGTTCTCCATTCCTACCAGCAGTGATTTATACACATTCACCAAAATTCAGGGAACACATAAGGGCATCTGGATTCTGTCGCTAAAAAAAATCTGTTGAAGCATGTCACACATTACACCATACCCACACAGAAGACTCATTGCACAGGCTGTCCAAAAATGTCCACCACCTGAATTCAACCATTTCATCTCAAATAACTGTCTCCCAAACAAGAATTCTGTGTTCTCAATCTTCCTTCTTGTTGGGCCCTTACCCATACATGTATTTTCTTTCTCTCCTTTGCTTTTTCCTTCACATCTTTCTCCTTGAACTCTTCTCTGCCACAGTCCCATTTCCCCCACCCCTTCCCACACCTTTTTTATTTCCTGTTACCCACCCCACATTGGCATCCTACCAATGCTGCCTCAGAAAGGAGCCCACTTTGGGAAATGCTGCTGGATCTGCGTTCCCTGCCTCCCAGTAACATGGCAGGAGCCCAGCTGGACCAGCAAGAGGCAGGACAAGGGAATGGGGGCTCTTGTAACACAAGCGGCATCAGGCAGGGATGATCAGATTCAAGATCTTCCCAAATTTTCTCTTTCTCAAAAAATGGCCAGGCAGAACTGGGAGGAAATTCCTCCAAGGCCATGACACACACACATTAAAAAACCAGCCATCAGCCACACAGTCATGTTTGCAGAAATAAGGCAAGGTGAAGCAACACAGCAGCAATGCAATTGCAGCTGCAGAACTAGGGCAAAGGATACTGCAGCCTGTAAAAAATGATCAAATGTTGAGGGTAAAATAGCAGCCCAAAAAGCATCCTCATCTGTTCACATACATTCTTATGAAACTCCTTAGTTTAATTATGCAAGCATGGTTAAGGCTAAGGATACATTTCAGCATAGCTCCAAAAAGGCCTGCCATTTAAATGATCATCGAATCAATTTTCTAAAGGATCTGCTCATAGTGTTTACATAATACTGAGGGAGGAAAATCTCTGAAGCTCACACAATCAAATTGATCTCAGTGGGGCCCTCATTATGCTTGCTAATAAATGCCCATTCTGTAAATGTACGAGGCAGTTTATACTTAGATGGTGATACAATGTGAACTATTTAGCCAGAACTCATAACGCAATAAAATAATAATGGAACATAAGACTGACTAAACAATCAAACACTTGAAGTAGTGACTCACAGCATGAAGATGGCTGGCATTTAAATGCATTCAGAAATCAAATGTCATTCTATTAAAAAAATGGCGCTGGTATCAACAATGCCTGGCGCTTTCATAGTATCTCTTATCAGAGAATTGCAAGGACTACAACTTACTAATTCTAACCATTTCACTGTAGATCTCCTTATTTCTAAACTTTAGTTCCTCCAGCGATATGCTTAGCTTAGAATTCCAGCTGTATTTAAAAAAGACAAAAAAAAATAAAATCTACCTCTGATAGCTAGGATATGACATGACCCGCAAAAGCATAGAAATACTAAAGGACTCAAAACCAGCCTAAAGGTTTTTCATAACCTATCGCATTGGTGAAGAGTTAGAAGCAGTGGGACAACTCAATAAAGGCACCGTTGCTTCATCTCCCTTATGCTCTGCTTCACATGCTCACATTATCAAAACTGGAGCTGCAAGGTCAGCACTACTGCAGTATCTTGCTGAGAAAACCTACTTCTACTGTAAATGTTTGGTGATTTTTTTAGTGCCTTCTAATGTAACTTTTCACAATGACATTCCTAAAATAAAACCTTGCTTTATATACTAATACTTGAATTCAATACTTTAAGCATGATTTAATGTAGCATGTGGTGGCTGAACAAATACATGTAATAAGAGCTATAACCTCCTGCCTCAGACTCAATCTGAGAGTTGTACTCAACGGTCTAATAAAATATGACAGCTATATTGCTTTGCTTATTAACAAGTATAGAAGTTTAAAAAAAAGCACTAAAAATACATTATTTACCAATTTGGACATAAAATCCCTTTAGTAAGCAGATTTTCCAACTAATCTGAAGACCTAAAAATATTGGATATATGACAACCAAGTAACATTTAAATCGGTTTTTGCATATTTTTGTGGGAGACACGAGACTCCACAGAGTAATTTATTTTACACAGATAATGGAGCCACTGGGACTTGTGAAGCATCTGGAATTACAGCCAGTGGCAACCACTCACAATCTAAAACCTTCCTCCAAATAAATCTCATCATGACAGTTCGAGCATATACGGAGATTCAATTTAATCTTTCCACAACATTTAAGTCTGTGGTAGAGCCTGAAGACTTCTATGATTTTTTAATTATTATTTAAGCATGACAAGGTAACTAAATTGAAATATACATATTTTCCAATATATAAAATATACTTTGCTTCACAGCTTGTGCTGCCTGGCCTAATGCCTGTCAGCATTAATGTGACAAAGTTCTGAAAGAAAAGTTGTAAGGGAACTGTCAAGCTATGTTATAGCCAGACCAATCTGGTTTTGCTCTGTCTTTAATAAGAGTGGAAATATCAGACTCATTTCTTAAACTGTCATGACTATGAAACCTTCAGGGACAATGTGCTTAGCCGCTTAGAGAAGAAAAAATGTCTTCAAGAAATATGCATAACATACAGCAACAGCATTTGTGCTGCTGTTCATAAAATCTTAATCTGATTTTATTTTAATCACATAATTATCCAATATTCTCAGAGAACTAAATTAATGACTCATTAAAGGACAGCACTGAACTTCAGTATCTGAAAGAAAACTCAAGCTTGACCACAAACCTGTAAGGAAATGACTTTCCTTTCAAGACAGGCTTTAAAGCGCTGTAAAGAAGTTAAATTGAGATGACTGGCAGCATTTACTGAAGAGAAGTGCAGGTTCAAGAGAGCTCATGGATCTCTTTCCTGGTTTCAGGTAAGGGAGATATCTATCCTCCAAACCAAGGTTACAGAAAATATAAGACACTGATACGCAGAGAACACTGATAGACCAGCACCCTGTTTGTGATGGAAATGCTTTGCTCAACTGAATTTGCTATCAACCCAAGCTTTAAATGATTCTGTTGTGAACTTTTTATGTATCTTTAAAATTAAGGTTGCACAACTTATCAAAAACGAGGCTAGGAATTTTATCAGGAAGCCTGAGTCAGACACCAAATACTTGTCAAATTCCCCGTATGTAACTCTTGGAGAGCTTTTGAATTTTTTACCTGAACTACTGCATCTTGAGTACTAATAAAATACAATCCACATCACCAATACAGACAAATAATAGAAGTGGCAACATCTTATATGCATATAGCATTTTCTGTTAGAAAGTAAAGGCATTTTAGGGATGATATGCAATACTTGGAGATCAGTTCTATTACCTACACTTAGTAAATGAGAAAACAAGGCATAATTGTCTGCTAAACATAACACCCAAAGCCAATAGCAGGAACAGCACTGAATATAAATTCCAAGGGCTTCTTTCACCGGTATTTGCAAAAAAGGATGCTTCATTTTAACACTGAAAGTCAATCTTAGCCTATATTACTCTGTTCAGTCACTGCCTCTCACTGTTTTTAAGTATACGTGTGACCTTGTAACAGCTAAGTCACGCCAAAGTCATATTAGTGTAGTTTATCAAGATCAATGCTATCTTCACACTTCAAAAGAAAAATAAGGGGAAAAAAAACAAAATGTAAACCCAAAAAAGTTCTGCTGCTTTATTCTTCTTATGCCTCGTTCAAGTAACTGTCACCAACTTCAGTGCACATGACTCTTGCCATGCCAGAGAGCTGTTCCCAGATTAATTTGAATTTACATTTATATCAGAATACTGCAAAAGTCCACCAAATCTGGTCCAACTATTAGGCAGGCACCATTCATTTTTTCACCGGCATGATACTCCTAATACTTTCTGACAATCCTTAAGTACTACTGGTTCTAAAGCAGTCACACACATTCAAAGACATGCTGGTATGAGTTCAAACAGAAATGGTCCACCACAAAAATTCTTTTTTTAAACAGTAATGGTTTTGGTATTTATTAATTGTTTTACCACAGTATTAAAAAATGGAGCACTTTGAAAAGCTCTTTTCTTAAAGCTTTCCTAAAGAAATCTCAAAGCATCTAATTTCATCCTAAAATATTAAAAAAGGGAAGGACTCGGATTACCCAAAACAAATATATTTGAAGGGAATAATAATGCTGCAGGACTTTACACAAGCATGTCACATTTTAAGAGATAGCAAATAAACTACAATTTCCTCAGCTTCGGTCAACTTCACTTCAGATACAACTCAGCACAGCAACACTAGAAACGAATGGACTATGTCAAGCCTTGTTGGGACTTCAAACAGACTTGACAGTTCATAGAAATGTTAACAGGAAGCTGAATCTTAGTTCAAGGTAGTTTAGAAATAGAGTAAAGCTGTTTAGTAAAAAGCTGTTTATAAAGACTAACAAGAGCTGAGGAAAGCAAAACAAAGTGTCTGCAATCATTAGTAAGACAACCATCTACTCTCTTCCTGAGCTTACAACATGATCAGATGAGGATATAAAATTATGCAGTTAGTAGACCAAATCCTGCTGTTAGTTGTATCATGCAATTCCCGCAAAATATGCTCAGCAGCATTGGTCCAGATGAGAAGACACCTTGGCCAAAACACATTTAAATGACACCTCAGCTTGTAAAGCACCCAAAGCACTAGTGTAACTGCATTGCTGCAACAAGACTCACAAGCAGCATATACTCAAATCAACTGGGCTGACGTATCTCTGCACTACTTTTCTGTCCCATGAGACATTCACTCAACATTTTGACACTAACTCCATTGGAAGACAGTATCATTTGGCTGTTACACATTTGGCTACTGTATCTTCACACATAAGTATAGAGCTTGATAAAGTTGGTTAAGAGAATTCAAACTCAGGGAAAGGTTTTAGAGTATGCTATTATTATTCTTGCATACAGGCAGTTGGCTGTAAACTATATGCATTTACTCTGTAAAAGCTAACTTTTTTGTTTGGGTTGCTTTAAACTTCAAAGAATTAAAATGATGTGCTTCTATCCAAATTTTGCCTTCTATGGTACGCTAATTTTAACCTTTTAATTTTTTTTTTATTATTGATACATACCAGTGCCTGGAAAGTTGAGATTAAAATGAGCAATCCATTATGAGATCCCAGCAAATCATTTTATCTTGTGGCATTTTATACTAGCTGAAAATAATGTATCTGCATTGTACTTGTAATATATTCTATAAGATGTGCCTCAGATGGAAAAGTTTTCCTGAAATTTGAAAGTCATAGTGCTACATAAAGTAGTAGTTGTTTTGAAAATCATAATGTTACATAAAGTTTATTCTGAACACCGAAAGAGTTGTTTGAAGCAGCCTGTATAATTCTATAATGGGAATGTAAGGTTTTATTAAATTCCAGCGGTTGCTTATAAGAAACCAAGTAGAAAGGTCTTCATCCTCAACTAAATTCTTTAGCAGTTTTCTACAACAGTGGCACAAAACCACCCACTTCTACATTATGTTTCTAATATCGTGTCATTACAGAGAGAGGTAACGTGGTCATTGAACAACGTAAATGCTTAAACAATTCCCATACCACAGAAACTAGTATTGGTACTAGGTAGTACATAGAGATTTTGATTTTTCGGCCCTTTTCTTTCATTTAATATGTCTGAGTGAAATTCCAGCAATAATACATTAAGATAAGACCAGAAAGGCAATTGCATCCTGGGCTGCATCAAAAGCAGCATCGCCAGCAGGGAGAGGGAGGTGATTCTGCCCTTCTGCTCCACTCTGGTGACACCCCACCTGGAGAACTGTGTCCAGCTCTGGAGTCCTCAGCACAGGAAGGACTTGGAAGGACCCTGTTGGAACTGGTCCAGAGGAGGCCATGAAGATGATCAAAGGGCTGGAGCCCCTCTGCTGTGAGGACATCCTGAGAGAGTTGAGGGGGTTCAGCCTAGAGAAGAGAAGGCTCCAAGGAGATCTTAGAGCCCCTTCCAGTCCCCAAAGGTGCTACAGGAGAGATGGGGAGGGACTATTGATCAGGGAGTGGAGTGAAAAGACGAGGGTAATAGTTTTAAATGGAAAGAGGGGAGATATAGATTAGATCTCAGGAAGAAATTCTTTCCTGTGAGGGTGGTGAGGCACTGGAACAGGTTGCCCAGAGAAGCTGTGGCTGCCCCATCCCCGGAGGGGTTCAAGGCCAGGCTGGATGGGGCTTTGAGCAACCTGGTCTAGTGGGAGGTGTCTCTGCCCATGGCAGGGGGGTTGGAACTGGATGATCTTTAAGGTCCCTTCCAACCCAAACCATTCTGTGATTCTATAAGTCTTGCGCATAGCTTAAACAAATGTTACTGATAGTATCTAATTTGTTTTTTGATCTTGTTTTGTTTGTTTTGGTTTTTTTTTTCCATGACAGACACCACTGGCAACCTATATGAGAGATTACATCGAGGTAGAAAAAAAATAATTAAATGTTCCAGATGTCTAAAGAAGTTATTGTATTTTATTTACAATTCCTTTAAGATATTCTGACTAGCTTCATTCTGTCTGCCCCCAAATAGTACAGAGCACAAGAATGTATAGAGAGCATTTAACTTCTTAGAGGAAAGGCATCAGTAAAGCAGTTTCCAAAAATAAAAATCCTCATTTTACCCTCTTCTTTTGTTTTGCAGTTTTCCTTGAACCTATTACATCAATATTAATGAAAATTATAATTCATCTGACTTTGCAGCAGGAAGGAAATGAGATTTTATTTGATCCGCTGTTAAATCATTCCAGATTAACTGCCCAAACCTCAGCCAGCTTCAGGTTAGAACAATATGAAGTCCAAATGCTACCATGCTTTCTTGTCCTTTAAAATAATTTACAAAATTTAAGTTCTTGTTCAGTCTTAGAACCTCAGAAATCTTTGAAAGTGATGATTGCTCAGATTAATCAAGAACTTATTCTTAGTAACCAAATGTGTTTTTAAAAAAAAAAAAAAACAAACAAAAACAAACAAGCAAACAACAAAACACTTAAAAAGTATTTTAACAGGAAAATATGATTATTAAAAACCTCCACTACCCTTATAAGAACATATTTAAAATATATCTACTAACCCTTACAACTATATTACAGTGACCAAAATCAGGTCACAGCGAAGGAGTAGGAGTTTTGTTTCTTGGGAAAATTTTCACAATGAGATATTTAAGGTAAAAGAAACTCCTGTGGCTCAATACATAAGCTACACATTATACTACATTTTAGAAGAAATGAGAAACCAGATTATAATAGTTCTTATAGAAAGGATAACCAAAATCTTTGTGTTTTGTATATGCTCAAAAGTTTATTCTGGCAGGGTGTCAAATCTGTTATTCTATGACCTTCGCAAAACATGTTTTTTAATAGTATTATTATCTATTTATAAGAAAAGAGGGTATCAATTCTTGCTCTATTACAATAGATAAGCATTTCCAGCCATTTTCAATTTCAATCCCTCAAAAATTTTTCAACAGACATGAGAAATACACACCATAAAATAAAAGTATTGACAAAAGGCTTCCTTTCTTAGTTGCCTCTTACAGAGCTCTGGAACTAATGGATTGCTGTCCATAAGTGTGCAGACTGAGAGCTGAAAAATGTTTCACTAAGAGTAAATTTGCAATAACTACTCTGATTTATTGAAGAATAATTTTCCCCATTTGCTAGAAGTACTGTATATCTTCAGACAACAATTTCAGTCCAGGAAAAAGATGACTGGTAAAACATAGTAACAGACATCAAATATTCAAAAATTATTAAAATTGTGATAGCAATGCAGGAAATAACCATTTAAATTAAAGCAAGGGATTCAGAATAGAATACACTTTTAATCCTTTGAAGAAACTGTAGAATTTACACTTTTAGGGACCTAAAGGTTTGGGGGAAAGGAGGGCAGAAAACATAAGTCATCATCTAAATTTTTCTAGTCCTTTTTTCAGAGAACAGGAGTGCAGTAGCTGACTGCCAGAGACCCTTTTCAGCCTTGCATACTTGACATCACTACAGGATTTGACAGTGGTAGCCATCACACTTTTGTGGTTTTATTCATAAGAAAAAACTTACAACTGCACCCTTAACAGTTCAGAATAACCAGATTTCAAAGAATTCTCACAACAGAGTGATCTGTTGCATACTTCCAATATGCCTACATAAAACTAGGCTAGCATCTTTAGTCTTGTTTCAGTAAGAATAAATTCTGTACCTCCCCTGCTTGTCAGTCAAAGGAGTCGTTTGGGGTTGTTTTTTTTTTTAAATCTTAGTCCATCAGGTATCTGTAGTGGTACTCATGAGATCTGCTCTCTGTTTCACCTTATCCTGTTCCATCCTGAACATTTATGGCATGAAGCTATTTCTGTAGCACATGCACAGTGTAAATAACTCCAACATATGTAACCAGTTAAAAAGAACTGCAAATTATGCATGAGGTTAATTTCACCGCCGCAGAAATAAACACCTTCTAAGTCACACACCTACGTCTACCACAGTCACCTCACGTATGCAAAGGTACAAAACCCACTACTTCTGAGGGAAATTAATGAAGCTGGACTCAAAACATCCAGTTCACACATCAGAAGAGTGAGGAATGTTTCACATCCTAATCCGGCTGCACAAAAAGTTATGAACATAATAATTATGGAAGGAAAAACACCCTAACTGCTTTATCGGGTATGGGGACGGCTTCTCCCTCACAACCCTCTATTCCCGGGCAAGAAAAAAACACAGTTTGTCCCTACCTCGAAGATCTCATGTCCCTGCCTCAAACATTTTTACCTCGGCGATGAGCACCTTTTACCTCGGCCGAAGCCGGCAGCCCTGGGAGGTCCCCACAGGCACACGGCCGGGGCAGCAGCCAGGCTGCAAGCCTTATTTAATAAATTAAAATCACCCAGGTAGAGGTTTCACGGCACCGTCTGTCCTGTCCCGGGACGCCGCCAGCGAGGACTTCGCCTCAGAGCCCCAGCCCCTCCTGCCGCCCCTCTCCCCTCACGGCACGACCCACCCTCCAACGGTGCCCAACGGTTTTTAACGGTCGCCGCGCGCGCGGAGGGGCCGCGCGAGGGGATCGGGGTACTCACATGCCAGATGGCGAAGAAGATGAGGGCGGCACAGAGGACCAGTGACAGCATGTAGCAAAAAGCGGCGAAGGTGAAGGCCATGGCGGGGGAGAGACCCCCCCGCCCCCGCTGGGGAGGGATGCGGGGGGTCCCGGCGGGCGATCGGAAGCCCAGCGGGGAGAGCCACACAGAAGCAGAACCGAGCCCAGACAGGCAGGTCCTCTCACATCCCCTCCCTTTCCTCCGCCGAGCCCGTCCCGACCCCCGCAGCGCCGTCACACTCTGAAGGCGGTGGGGGGGGCTGGCCCAGCACCGGCCCCGTCGCCGTCCCCTCCCCGCCGAGGCGCGGCGGTGGGCGGCCCCGCCGGCAGGGCAGGGCGCCCCCCAGGGGCGGGGCCCCTCTGCGGGGGTGGGCGGCTGCGCGGCGGGGGCATTCAGGGGCCTGCTCGCGGGGGCTGCTCTTGTCTGGCTGAAGTCCTACCGCGACAACGTGAGAGGAAGGGGCCACCGGTTTCTGACTGAAGTCCTATCGCGACAACGTGAGGGGAAGGGGTCCCCTGTTTCTGACTGAAGTCCTATCGCGACAACGTGAGAGGAAGGGGCCACCGGTTTCTGACTGCAGTCCTGTCACAACAGTGTGAGATCCTGAGCATAGGCTGGAATCAGTTTAGGGCAAATCCTGAAAAAGATAAATATATACCTAAACTTGAAGTGGTTTTGGTGGGGTTTTTTTTGTGTGTGTGTTTTGTGTTGGTTTTGTGTTTGTTTTTCCTTTTAGGATCAGGTGAATCTGGTTGTGGGAAAGTGACGGCAGATGGAGGAGGAGGAGACACGCCCAAATGACTCGCACCTGGGGTGCTGGAAAACACATATATCACAGTAATTGTCGTTTAGTCTTACGTGCTCAACAAGTAGAACACCTGCACTTAAAAAACATTGGTCTGTGATGGACTGAGGGGCACCTTGTCGAACGTGCCCGAGGTTCCTGCCCTGCTGTTGAAGAAGATCAAAGCACCACGAAAAACTACACCTGCCTGAATCCTTGAAATACAGACCAGAACCTCTCGCTCTCTTGCTAATAAGGACTCTCTCTTGCTCCATGGTGCCTGTGCTCCCTCCTTGCACGCCTCTGCCCCGGGGTGCTGCCTGAAGATTCCCCGATCCATGAGGTATCGAGATTAAATTTGTTCTTTGCCTTTCATCCGTGATTTTGTGGTTGTTCCTGCAATCCTGCCAGCACTGGCTCACACAAACATAACTCAAGGTCCAGGTGCCTCAGCAAACCTGTCTTAAATTAAAAGGAGGTTGTAGCGAGGTGGAGGTCAGTCTCTTCTCCCAAGCAACAGGTGACAAGACAAGAGGAAATGGCCTCCAGATGCATCAGGGGAGGTTTAGATTGGATATGAGGAAAGATTTCTTCACAGAAAGGGTTATCAAGCATTGGAACAGGCTGTCCAGGGAAGTGGTAGGGTCACCATCCCTGGAGGGATTTAAAAGACATGTAGGTGTGGTGCTAAGGAACACGGGTTAGTGGTGGTTTGGGCAGTGCTAGGTTAACAGTTGGACTTGATGATATTAGAGGTCTGTTCCAATCTAAATGATTCTATGATTCTAAATGCCACCTGCTGGGAGAGTGCTCTTGATGACTGCCAGGTATAAGCAATATCCAAATTGCTGAAATACATACTTAAAATAAGGAACAAAGGGTAAGCCCCTGCCTTCTTACCCTGGATCCATAGTGTCTCCAGGCATGACATGGCCATTCATGCAGGAGATCTGTTTTTACTATCAAAAGTTTTTCCAGCTCTCTGGCGCACATCAGCTGACGCAATGATTCACCATCCCTGGAGGTATTCGAAAGACGTGTAGACATGGTGCTAAGGGACATGGTTTAGTGGTAACTTGGCAGTGCTGGGTTAAAGGTTGGACTTGATTATCTTAAAGGCCTCTTACAACCAAAACAATCCTATGATTCTATGAATACAGCATGTTTGTAGGCAAAAAGTTTTCAGGAGAAAATACCACAGAAGTCCCATTTTAAAATACTCCAAAAACCATGGGTTAAAGCTATATACTTGAAATATCCTTACAAAACTTCTGAAGAATTTCAGTTCACAGCATTTTTTTGTATCCTTTTGTGGCTGGAATGGGGTTCAGTAACAAAACTATTTAGAAATTTGCCAGGGGTCACTTGTGAAAAGTCAGACTTCATGGTACAAGAGATCGTCATTCCATCAAAGCCAAGTTCAGTACAAACTTTCCTTTTAAATGTTTACACTATATTTTTGTTTAAAAATATGGTATGTTATTTTTAACATAATATGCACTTTTAACCTGAGGAAAGAGTGGTGATTTGAATCAAGAATCAAGGCCAGTAATTAATAAACCAATCAGGAATGAACTGATTGAGGTAACCTTTTATAATTGAGCTGCTCCAGACTGTATATCTGATTTGATGCTTTAATTAAGAAGGACAGAACACAGCAAATAATAAGGAACTTTGCTGTCATACAGGGATGCAGTAAATGAATTGTAATTCTCTGACCTTTTAATTCTTTTATATCTGAAATCCTGCAGAGAGTATGCTTACGAAAGTAAATGGTTTATTCATAACCACACATTTTGAAAAGAGCTGTAAATGAAGTACAGAAGTTGTCTTTGGATTATTTTGCACCCCAGTTACTTTAATACCTGGATATGTATTACCCGTGTTAAGATTCAACACAGAAAAACTGATGCTTCCAAGAAAACCAAAATAAAACATTTCTTTCTGGAGCTCTTATATGTATACACACTCACACACACATATATATCTATAAAAATATAAATTTGCTGTAGATATCATAAAAGACAGAAATGGAAACAACCATTAAATCTCAGTTTAGGACTACACTCCAAGGTAAATACTCCCCTGTTTTTCATTGTCTCTCATCTCCATTTACATTCCAGCTATGTATTTGGAGCTCTTCAGTGAACACACAAGGGAAATACTTGTTTCTCATTTTGCAAGGAGACAGTTCCACAGCAAAACACTTCTGGTCTTTCCCGGTACTGATTTGGAAACATATATTGGCCATCAGCCATATTTCTAGTCATTAATCATTGCTAGCAGTTGACTAATTACAAAAGTTTCCGATATACAGTGAAAGGTAAATCTATCAAGATGTGTTTAGGATACTTTTAGTCCTAATGATGACTTCTTACCTAAGAATGAGGATACCTAAAGTATCCTGAGATATTTAAGTGATGGAGAGTGGTGGAAAGATTTACCCTTCACTCAGTACATCTCTGAGATTAGTCTCAGCAATCACTAAAATGTCTTCCTTGTCTCCATTTCATTACAAACTCATTACAGCACTCTGTGGCACATAGACCTCACAGCACGGAGCCGTTCCTTTGTCATTTTTGAGTGAGACTACTGCAAACCACAGCATCCAAGGCAAAAGGTGAAAATAACATGGATGTGCCTGACCCTTTCCTGACTGGTTTAAGCCTCTGCGAACACAACAGGAACATCAGTCTGACTATCAGCTCCCCATCCACTTCTAAGGTCTTGGTCCTAACCTTCAAATGAAGTGATGAAGCTGCTCCCCAGCTGCATGAGAAATTACAGTCCAGAGCCCAGCTGTGCTCCTTAGAAATAATGCGTATCACAGAGGGTGTGGGAGCTGAGGATGCAGCATTATCAGCTGAAGGGACCTGGAATAGGCAAACCAGGCAAATACACAGTATAACAACACTTTAAAAAAAAACCCTGGTGCTTCTTTTCCCAAAATAAACAAAATGACACCCACATGCCGAGACACACCTGGGTTTCTTTTCTATTATTAGAAATGAAAAGCCCAGAGGTTCTGCAGCAGCCCATTAGCAAATGCACTAGTCCTTGCTCGCAGGTGCTCCACAGCCCGTTTTAGCAGCCACAGTCTCAGATTTAGCACCTCATCTTTGATTCTGCGGCCTTCAAAATTTCATGAATGCTCATGCTTCCTCCAGGTGGTATATTCCTAAGCCCTTCCCAGAAGGGGCTGCTGCTCTCACCCTGGGGCACATCCCCGTAACCTGGGAACGTGGCAGCAAAAAATATTCAGAGAGCTAAAAGCATGGAGATGAGTTTCAGACCAAGTAGAAAGCCAGTAAGAAATGGAAAGTAAATTCATGTTCAGATTGATTGAAAAAAAAAGTGGTTTGTATTCTCTCATCTTTAACCAGAAGCTATTTCTTTTAAATGTATTTTCTGATGGGTCACACAAGGTACTTCAGGCTTAAGACCACTTCTTCACAAGTTTTTACATTAACTGGTTTTGTAGGCTCTATCCCACAGTACACACAGACCATGAGTGTGTGTAAAACCTTTGGAGAAGAGGTTTTCACAAAAGACTGTAAAGGTCCTTGCTTTACTTGAGCAGACTAAATTTTGGAATGCCACAGCTAGCACTGAAGCATATTTTGTGGTTTGGATTTGTTGTTTGTTAACAGAAAGTATTTGTCTTTACCATGCATATTTATTGGAAAATATGACTGCAGGTTCCTGAAGATTTTAGAGAATCAATAAGATCTCTTTTTTTGCAGTATAGTCTGATCCCAATTCCACACAGAGTCACAACAAGAGGATATAGATGGTGGTGCTGCTTTTGTACAACTGGTACTGAGATGCTGACTTTCAAAGCTACCACTCTGCAAATATTATCATAGGTCAAAGCACAAACAGAGAGGATTTGGGATTTTTTTACTTACGGATGGATTTTTACTTTGTGAGGACCTCTGTGAAGGGACCTTAAAAATTCGGTCACTAGGTAAATAATAACAAAGAAGTACATCTGGTGAGCAGCAGTCGGCCCTTGAAACCAAATGACATCCAATGTTCCTATAGACATTGGGAAAATACGTTAATGAATTATGTTAGCAGGTCTCGGAGCACTTGATCTTATATGAAATGACCTTTTGTGGTAGATAATGAAAGAGTCTGAAGGTACCAAAAGAAATTTCCAGTGGCTAATTTATAGAACAGCATCAGAGATGAGAAGGGACCACTAATGAGTCTTTTCAACTCCCAAATAAGTACCACAACTGTATAAACCTAAAGGACAAGTCTTTATAAGACCAGTAGTCCCTGAAGTGGGAGGCTAAAATCACCATAAATCCTCCAACAAGGTGGTTCATAATTTTAAGATTCATATATTATTATTACATTGTATAGTTTTACATGGAACATATTACTGAATGCCTGCTAGAGTAAAAGCTGTTACATTAATTATAGTAGATAATTGTCATTCATTAGATTATGTTTTAATAGTACATCTGACTTTCTCTTTTGTGAACTTTAAGTAATACTAAATTATTAACAATGCTTATACACAAATTGCCATCATTGGCAATTTACAGCTAATATCCCATAGAGATTAATAGAAACATTTCGTACTCTTAGCATTATTATTTCAGATTATTTGCAGATTCCAGATGAAATGACTGCATTACTTCATGGTCAGTTCATTTCTGAAAGGTTACCTTTGCAATAATAAAGGCAAGTGACATTTTGTTAATGAAGTCCTATTTTCAGACACCGGGAATATGATAGTTCACGAGTCCACTGACAATAATCTCATTTTACCGCCAGGTGAATAAATACGCTGTTTCCCCAGCAGCTAGCAAGAATACTGTTCCCACTCTCATATGTAGGAACTGGCTGAATAAATTTAAACTACATTATCATCGGGTTATAGTAAAGTTCATGCTAGAAGGGACCTCAGGAGGTCTCTAGTCTAACCTCCTGCTCAAAGCAGGGATGAATGTAAGGTCAGACCAGGTTGCTCAGGGCTTCATCTGGTCACGTCTTGAAAACCTCCAAGGACAGAGATGGCCCAAGCTGTTTCTCTGCCTGTCTCAGGTCATCTTCAGCCAGACATGTCCATTCCCAGCCTGTGTCATTGCCAGGGCTTATTACTTCCCTGGTACTCAACTTTAAATTTCATAATGTTCCTGTCAGGCTATGATCCCCATGGTTAATTATTGACATCCATTTTAAAAAGCATAGATTAATATGCAATACAGAAAACTTCCTAAATAGCAAAATAAGGCTGTTCAGAGCACGACACTTTGCTGCTTTGCTTCTGCTGTTCACTCGCGAGCCAATACCAGAATCATCCACTGTTACACTCGTGCCTGTAATGGGCACTGGCAAAACTGGGGCTTCAGGTGTGCAGCTCAGATGACTCATCTGAACGAACTGATCTTGGGAACCATTCTGTCCCATGCCTTCATAACCAGCACCACAGAGGTGCAATACACATTTTGACTGTGCACGTCACTGATAATTTGCTGGCAAATAGAATGTTTGAGAACAGGGAATGTGGGACTTTTTTCATTATCTGCAGGGTTAGTGCAGCAATATTGTGAGCACAGATCTTGCCGCACCTCTGGAGTCCTAAGCCAAGCTTTTCTACCCTATTTCTCCAGCCTCCTCTCCCCTCTATCACACGGTTCTTGCCCACTAGACTGTTTTTTCTTTATCTTCTTTCTAATTCATAGTCTCAGTCTGGTCCATCTGCTGCCTCCCCCTTCCTCACCTCCTCCAAATTCAGCTTTTGTCTCTCGGGAATTCGTTAAGGCTGCTTCCTCCCCAGTGGAGAACTACCTACCAGGATACTAAGCACTCCAGAAAGACAGAAGATCTACTCTTGGTTCCAGGACAGAGTACCAAAAGCAAGTAGAAATAGCATTGCTGGGGAGGTCTTGCTTTAAAGCAGAATCAGTGAAATGGAATGCAAAAAGAATTTGCTTATTTCTAACAGATTCCTAGTAACTATGTGTGAAATTTTCAGGATTAAAATTATCCAAAGACAATAATTACTTTTGGCTGCAGCAGAAGTCATGTTCATCTTACAAAAGTTTCCTCTCTCCACACGTGGAGTCCTCCAAATACATAGACAAGCCAGGGGCCTTCCATGAATTACTAATAAGATTTTCAGCATTGGGAAAATAACACATCTACTTTTTTTTCTCTGAATGTTTTTCAAGAACCTTAGCCCGGAAAGGAAGCCCAACATAAAAATGGAAGACCATGAAGGGAACAGAAAGTAAGATCTTAACATGGAATATCTGAAACAGTCTTAATTGCCTTTGATATTACCTGATTTTGCTCCTTGCCAGTACATGGAAACTTTACACAAGTAATTCATATTAATGTTGTTTAATCCGGCTAAGAAGGAATTTAATTTAGGTCTGTGCTGGGGAGAGTGTGGGCTCCAACTTTTATCAATTCTGACTAACTGAATTCCATCAAAGGAATGAAAGTGGAATAACAAATCTTCTGAACAAGTAATCTATGAGAAATCCTTCATCAGTCACTGAAGATCCTGCAGAGCTAGCTATGCTAATAAGACAATTTGCATAAATGCATTTGTCCAAACACTGAAATAATATTCTAGGCTAAAGTCCTCTATTTTTAATGGTGTTTCATTTTTTCCTACCCTGGAGCCTGAACTATTCTGCTGATGTACAAGCCCTGCTGGCTGCTCTCACCCATTGCAGGCTGTATCAGATGACACCTCATGGCTCCATCATTCTGAACAGAGAAGCCAGAACAGAGTCAAATATGTGACGCTTTTCAACAGTTCTCCTTCTCAGAGGAAGAATAAATTCTCTTCTGTTTAAAAAATGCTCTTCCTCTTTATCTCTTTGTACTGAGACTGCCACTGAATGCTCATCCCTGCTGTCCAGAAAACAACAATCTGGTGCAGTAAACCAAGGCCTGGTATCTTTGCTATAGTTCAGAAAAAATTCAGTATTTCACCAAACCAACATATGTGTTCTATCGGAATTAATGGACTTAGTCATTTTTAACTTGCACACAGAAATGAGTAGTTACAATATGGTTTGCATAAATGAAAGTGTTGACTAATGAATACATAAACATTAAATTATGGCTGTATTTGTTCAGGAAGTTTTTTTCACTTTTGCTGCAGTTTTATGAGAGGTGGGTACATCTGTGATGTGAAAGGAAGGAGAAAGTGTGGTTGCCATCAGCTTGGGCCCTTTGAACCCAGCCTCCTTGTTCTCTGCCTCTGCTAAATTAGCATCAGGTTTTAATGATCTGTGTTAAAGGGAAAAAAAATCAATTACCCCAAAAACATGAGCTGTATTATTAGCATATCAATAACAGAATTCTTTATCAAATGCTGACTTTAATTAAAGATTGTCCGAACTGATCCCCTAAGCTTTTCTAACTTTGAAACTTATTTCTCATGTTATACCAGAGAGAAAACTAAAACCCCATAAATAGGGGTATTTTTGACAGTAGGAGTTATACTAATGATTGTAGCACTCTGTATCACTTAGAATTTCTAGTCAGTTCAGCTGAAGTCGCTTATAAAAACTATTTCAGCATTTGACAACAAGAACTAAAGAATCCATTTGTAAATTGGAAAAATATCAGAAGAAAAGGTTGGAGGTGGCAATGGAGGAGTGGGAAGATGTTTAGCAAGAAGTCTCATGAGAATGCTGTGCTGAAAGATCGTTCCTATTCTAAATATAAACCTTTAATACATTAGCCATCCTGTTTTTAGCATCATATAAAATGTTTCTAGTCTGAAGCAGAACCAACAAGACAAGGTGATTCTCTGCGATTTACCCATCTCTTATGAAGAAGACAACAGGAAAGGTTTGACATCCTGTAGGAAGTTCTAGCACATTTTATACCACAAATACATTCTCTTCATTTGGGTCCTGTCTTCTTTTTCTTTCTGTTATCTTGAAAAGTCTGAATAAACTTGCCTAGACCACAAGACTCAGATAATGAAAGTCTGCATCTAGATCAGAATATTCAGAATGCCATGTGAAATACTTGATGTAACCCCAGGAATAGCTGGGAGTGACAGTGATTGTGATGAAGTAAACAAAAATTCTGCCCTTTTTGCGTTCATTTTTGGAAGTTAATATAAAATCTATGTCATTCAGAGTTGCCTTTTTCCGTGTTCTATATATTTTGTACCTACATTAATCAGTAAGGACAAGGTATGCTTTCTTTTGTTAAACCAATTGTCACTTGTATTTCTGAGACAGAAGTGGTTGAGCAGTAACAGGTGCCAGCTCCAGTCATCCACGCTCTCCAAATGGAGCTCTCGTGTTGTTTCTTAAAGCCTTTACTTGTCACTCAGAGCTCTGAAGCAGTTGTTCACTGGAAGATCAATGAAATACAAGTCTCGGAGATTACTACAGAAATGGAAGAGCTAAATGTGATCTTAACTAGTCATTACCTGGGAAGAGAACAATGACTCATGTCAACTTCATCACATTAAACAGCCTTTAAGAAACTATCGTGAGTCACAGTACTGCGCACACACACAAATTCCATTTCTCAGTTCAAGGCATTTAGTTCTTCTACAGAAAAACAAAGCTCTCTTCTGCTTTAACCTGTAACTGCTTTCCATTATCATCACTCCCTTGACATCAGCAAGCTAATTGATTCAGAGGGGTAGGTGCTATATATGTGTTTCTTGCTGACTGGGTTACCAAAATTAATGCCTTATAAACTAATGTGAAAAAAACCCACATAATAGGAATGAACTTTTTTTTTTTTCCCAAATAGATATTGTAAGACTTTGCTTTGGATTACAATTTAAGCAGCTCTCAAAATCAAGCTGACTTCAAGCAGATTTTCTTTGTGGGCATGGTTATCTAAAGAAAAATATTTTTCAGCAAGTATTTAGGTGGGAGGGGGCATATTTTGGCTTCTGAAGCGTTCATTACTGTTGTCACTAACGTGTATATGTATGTTACCTCCTAAGAGGTACTTTGTACTTGCAGATATCTGAAAATCAGGATGGATGGATTTTTGCTGATCAGAGCTGGGAACAGTTTTCTGTGGTGATCTGAATACGACCAGACAAATCTCAGCAGAGATCATGCTGCAGGAAAAGGTAACATGCTGGACAACCTCCTGCGTATTCTTCATATATTTGTTCTGGCCCAGATAGGGAAGGTAATTTGTGATAATTACAGTGTAAATTTCCAAGCACTGCAGCTTAGCTATCCTAATTCCCACTAAGGCCACTTTGTCTTGCAAAGAGAAAGTAATCTTGCTTTGCAAGTATAGTAAGCTATTTTGCCTTTAGCACTAAAGAGTCTCCAGCAAGAACAGTGTGAATTAGTGAACTGTAAGTTCACACCCGATGGGGAATCCTATTAATTTCCTTCTGTTAAAATGCCCATAAACTGGGGAGGTGGCTTGGAGCTGACTAGCAGGATAATAGATGCCCAGAAAGACAAAAAAGTCTATGACAAAAGTCACTAGGAAAATTTATTCAGATCATCAATGTCCACAAATTCATTTTTTGCCTTGAAGAGGTGGGACCACTGCATCCTGAGGAAGATGCCTGCCTTGCAAAACTCACAAGTGAACCAAGCACGATGAGATTCCCCTGCTAATCATCAGGCTCTTGCTTCTATACTTATTGCTCTAACAACCAAGGTCAGAGAACTTTCTTATTTGCCCTGTTGGAGGGGTCGGAAGAGGAAAAGCATAGACGGGTCTTTGAAATTGGATGGAACTGTAAACCTTTGAAGGCTTACTCGATGTATGTGACATCTGTACAGACACCTGAAATAATAGCCTAGACACGGCCATGCTGTTCAGAGCAGTCTGGCTCCAACTTTGCTCTGTTTACAGCCATCTATTATTCTGTCGGTTTGTGACTGCTAGATACTATATTATGAATGGACCAGAGAAAGAGAAGTGGGAGAGGTGAGGGAAAGACAGAGGAAGATGAAACATGACTGGGACAGGAGAGGATTAGCACTAGAAACAGTGCAAGGTACTGACCCGTACGGCAAAGAAGTGGCTAAGGAAATCCTTGGATCTCTTGTCCATGTCTGCTTGAAATTTAGACACATCTAACCACCAGTTTTTGTACCAGGGGAAAATCCCAGCAAAGAATTACCTGTTTGTGAAAATATGACTTGTTATAGCTGTGTAGGACGAGCCACTTAGCCCCCAGAAGGCAGGTTGCAATGGAAAGGTGGGGAAGAAAGAAATGTCTCAAATTTTTAAAAAAGGAAACTTTTTTTTTATCCTATGAGTTGCATTTTGTGTCCAGTTCTGGGCTCCTCAGTACAAGAGAGATATGGGCATACTGGAGTGAGTCCAGCAAAGGGCCATGGAGATGATAAGAGATTGGAGCATCTCTCATATGAGGAAAGGCTGAGAGAACTGGGACTATTGAGCCTGGGGAAGAGCAGGCTCAAGGGCATCATATCAATGTATCTAAATACCTGAAGGGAGGGTGCAAAGAAGATGGAGCCAAGCTCTTTCCAGAGGTGTCTGAACACAGGACAAGAGGCAACAGTCACCATCATCAGAAAACACTTTTGTACTGTGAGGGTGACAGAGCACTGACAGAGGTTGCTCAGAGAAGTTATGGAGTCTCCATCCTCAGAGATATTCAAGGACATGCTCCTGGGCAACCTGCTTGAGCAGGGGGTTGAACCAGATGACCTCCAGCTGTCCCTTCCAACCTCAATCATTCTGCAGCTCTGTGATTCTGCGATCTACTGCTACCGAGCATGGGGAGCAGTCAGTTCGTTTTGCAGGTGTCTAGCAGTCCTGCCACAGAAATTAATGAAGTACATCACAGGTGAGAAAGACCCCAGCTTCTTGAACTTCAAGCTGACAAGGTTTAAGAACTACAGAGACAGAAAAAACATAGCAAATCTGCAGATGATGAAGGAACAACTCAGATCTGTTATCAAGAGTCTTACACAGTTCTTGCCAGGTGACTGTAAAATACGGTTTTGAAATCATTATTCTATCCTGCTATTGTGAGTAGGACAAATGAAGCTAAAAGTTCAAGGCTGTAAACTTTCTCTAAATAAATCAATGGGAACGTAGAGTCTATTTACACTGAATATTTATGCAATCCCCATTACAGCAGTGTAAGTACTCTGCCCAATATTTAATGTTCTATTCTCTTCACAATAATGCTGTAAGGTCAGTGAAACTGCACAGTCAAAAATGTAAGATTCATGAACCCCAAGAGAAAATGCTGCAATAAGACTCAGTAAACCAATCATGAAGAGTAATCCAGTGATGAGATCTCTCCTCGGAGGAAAGCACAAATGATTTCTAGGTCCTGCTTTTAACATTTCAGACCTGCAAATGTCACTGAATCCAAATATATAGGACTGTCTGTACCAGCACAGAGCAGCTGAGCATGTGCCATCAGTTCAACACAGAGCACGACAGGCGTTATTAGACAGTGACTGAATTTTCAAAGAAATAGAAGAATATGAATCCAGGGCAGCGCAGGAGAAAATCCTGTGGTGAACATCTCATCAAGGTTTGAATGTGTTTTTTCTGCTTTACTAGAAATACACTACTAGTAGTTCCCAATTAATAGATTTCTCAAAGTATCTGTCAAACCGCAATGCTACTTGTCTTTGTATGTTATCAAATGAGGATCCAATCCTGAAGCACTTCCAAAATACAAATAATACATATGTATTATATACACAACTAATAGATTTTGCTTTACTGAGTGTATCTACAGATGCTCCATGAGTGTGAACCACTCATACACAGAAGGCTTTTGAATCAGATCCATACCTGACAGATTACATTGAAGCCAATAGTCAAAGAACCAGGACAGAATATTTTTGAATTTCATTTTTATTTTGCAGAGGACTTTTTTTATTAAAAGGTAAGTTGTAAGAAAGCTGAGTTCCAGCTTCTGCAAAAGAACAGTAGCAGAGTTAAGCTACATTACTTATTCTAGGCTTGAAAACATTTTGTATGGCCATTGAGAGATTAAGTTCTTTAGAAGGTCCGACACTGATTTCAGCAGAAAATCTTCTCACAGAAGACCAGCACACTTTGGGACTGAGAGGCAAAGTCTTCAGTTAATCCAATTCTGCCAAGACAAATGCCTTCTCAAATTTAGTGTTAGAGAGAGAATCAAGGCATGAGCTCTGGAGCCTACAGCACCAGGGAAGGGAGCAGGATGACAACCGGCAGAAGAAATGTCTGCTACAGGCCCAGATTTCTACATTTGTGGAAATCTGATGCTCGTTTTCACCATTGTAGCTTCTGAGAAGCAAAGAGATATCTTAAAAAATATCCACGCTAGAAATAAATTCCAGGTGTTAAACTGAGAGTGTGCATAATAACTTCAATTTTATGAGCATGGTCCAGAAGCTCTCGTTTTAACAGAATTATGCAGATTTGGTGCCCCCTGCTGTCTTTTCTTTTACTGCCAGAGTGACCGATGGAAAATATTAGGAAGTGCACCGAACTGCACAGAACACCCCCAAAGGGCAAATTAAGGATTCTACTGAAAAAAGACACATTTAAACTAGAGTGTGAGTCCACAGACTGACAGACGGTGAAGGAACCAGAAGCTGAGGACAGCAGAGCTGTGTGTTGGTAGATGAACGACCACAAACAGCAGGAAAGGGGGCTACAGGAGAGACGGGGAGGGACTTTTGATCAGAAAGTGGAGTGACAGGATGAGGGGTAACAGTTTTAAACTGAAAGAGGGGAGATTTAGATTTGTTATCAGGAAGAAATTCTTTCCTGTGAGAGTGGTGAAGCACCGGAACAGGTTGCCCAGAGAAGCTGTGGATGCCCCATCCCTGGAGGTGTTCAAGGCCAGGCTGGATGGGGCTTTGAGCAACCTTGCCTAGTGGGAGGTGTCCCTGCCCATGGCGGGGGGTTGGAACTCAATGATTATTAAGGTCCCTTCCAACCCAAACCATTCTATGATTCTATGAAAGCATTGGGTGCATCATCACCCAGGGGACCTGCACAGACAGCTGAGCTTCAGCCTTGGCATACCTCTGTTGCTCAGAAGCAGGACCACAGAAAATACTTAGTCTTTTGTGGGGATAAAAACACATGAAATCCTTGTGGTCCCTCTTTCCTTGCTCAACACTGGATATGCTACATTTCTGCCTCTCTCCCCCGAACAGAGAGTTTAAATAGACTCTAAGTACTTTTGTATTATGGTAGCATCCAGAGGTCTCAAAAAATATTAGCATCAGTGGTACACCCAGGTACACACTGGGTGCATCTACATGAGCTTTTAGAATCATAGAATGTTTGGGTTTTTTTTCCTAGAGCTGTTTTTCGGGTGGATCGGTTTATTGTATGGTCATGTGGGTGCCTGGCCTGATGTAAGAAGGGGGAGGAATGTCCCTTTTGGCAATGGTACAGCCTTAGGTTGGCTGAAGGTCAGTCTGGCCTAAATCAAATAAGGGCGTGAGGTGCCAAGAGGTGCAATGGCTTGTCCAAGGTAATGCAGCACATTTCTAGCACAGCTGGGTTGAAATCCACAGCTGGGTTGGAATCCTGGTATAATCAGTGGCTGAAATTTTATACCCTAACTTTTGTTTGATATCTTCATTGGTTTCTTTCCTCTTTCCTTGTACTTCTTCTGGAATACTGCACAGTACAAGTGAGGAAGAAGCAAAGCTACAGTGCCCCATCTGAGCCTTTGTGGAGTGGCAGACAACTTGTAGAAGAAGAATGTCTAAGTGGTTTCTACTGTCAATAAACCCTGTGTTCAGCAGTCACAGCGACGAATCAGTCAATCAATTACTTCCTCCCTTAGCTGTCTGTGCTTGAAGATGAAAAAAAAAAGCCCATAAAAACCCCACAGAGATGGAGCAGTCCTGCTTTGCTGACTGAGACAGGGTCCTATATTCCTGAAAACACTGGTGCTATGAAAGGCTTGTGCTGTGCTTTAAACAGATGCGAAGCAGAGGATGTTTCATCATCTCACACTTTTCTCGTGTTGGAAGGCTTTTAGGACTGACATTGAAACTCCAAATCACTGACTGTTCTGGAAAGGCTTTTGGTGAACAAGATGAAATTTCTGTCATTTGTAAGATCTGAGAAGGTTTTTCAACTTCAAGGGAAAAGAATTTATCCAGCTTCTCTGACATGTATTTTTACACACAAGCCCTAAATGGCCGTTTTCAACTCTTGAACTCCTGTGACTTGGTGAGATGGTGTGATCTGTATTACATCTGCTGTGGCAGTACTGAAACAAACATCCTTTATGAAATCTTGCTCACTCCCACCAGCCAAATACCCTACTTTAGATTTCACACATTTTATTTTTATACCTCAGTGTTCAAAACACCAGAAGGCAGGAGTTTGGCCTGGCGATTATTAACTGTTACACCCCGATATAAAATCAACTTGCTTGCTATATCCTTTGTAATTGTTATTTTACTCAGTGTACTGGCTGCAGGGACTGCAGAGTCTAAAAATTCATTTCTATCTCCTCTGACCATCGTGTTTGTCAGTGGTCTGTCCTCTTTTCACCTCTTTCCAGGGTGAAACACATCCACACACAGCCGTGTCAGGGGTTGTGCAAGAAGAAGATTACGAGGGTGGATCCACTTGTTTTGATCTCCTAGCCTCCTTCTTGCTCTTTTCCCAGTTCTAAGCTCTCTTCTTTCTCTCTGTCCCCCCTTTTTTTCTCTCCCTTAAATTAATAAATTAATGTGCTTATCTAGCAGCCACCACTTGCAAGAAGCCAGGCCTCGATGCTCTTGAGAGCGAGGAGATAATTTTTAACTCTTGAAGTGAACGTGAGGACTGGAAAAGCTGGTTTGTGACAGAAGGGTGGTGTGAAGAGGGATGAGGTTTAAGTCAGAAGGTCTTATTATCGCTAGACCCCAGGGCACTGGCTAATCAGTAGGGGTGTAGCTTTATTGGAAAAAATGTACTTTATGATATTTATGTATGTATCTGAAACATTTGGTTTCAGTGAGACATCAGAGAGACTTCATGAGCCACTGGTGTGTTGCATCATCACGATTAATAACAACCACCATGAGATTCCCTTCCAGTGAGTGCCAGGCCCCAGTGTGCAGGAAGGGATAAAATACGTTATATTTATGCTCTTCCCAACACATAAAGTAAGATAAATATCAACATACTTGTCAGGCTTCTTTCTTTGCTCAGCATACTCTTTTTTCCTATAATTCAAATATCAGAATGCATTTCTTCCAGCTGGCATGTATCTGGATATTCTTATATCTAAAAATGCAGATTCGCTCGTTGTGAGATAGTAGCTTTCTCTTCATAGGATAAGAAAACACTTCTGGAATAAAGAATACCAAACCCAAACTCAGTTCACAATGTAAACAAAAGGTCTTGCACTTACTACACTTGTTAGACATCCTGTCTAGAACGGGATGGCAAATTGCCCAAGGCTTTGTTTATGCTGGCTCGCAGAAAAGGCTATAAACAAAATAGAAGACAAACTGGTTTCACCATGATTCGTCCAGTCTGTGAGGACTAAAATCAAATTGTTTAAGGCTAAGAAGCAACAATAACAACAACAAAAACAAGTGGGAGGATTGAAATGTAATATATAGAAGAAAAACCCAACCAAGAGCCAGCATCTACAACTCAGAGCCAGAATTCAAGTCATTCGAATATCAAATAAACCAAATTTCTGTAGCAAATATCCGTATTTCAGGGTTAGTTTAAAGAGCAAAAGATTGGTTTACAGTCTCCTTCCAGACACTAAACTAGAATTGTATGAAGTACATACATACATCAGCATATCAGTGTTCACCAGCACATATTTTTATGTCAGAACGGCATTATAGCACAAATTTTTGTTCTTGTCAGAAGCAGGAAGACAAAACCACTCTGCCTTTTCTTCACCCTGCAGTTAAGAACACCAGACAAGAATCTATTAGTCAACAGACTAAACAATGCATTTTATGAAGTATTATTTCATTTTCTTTGGGTGCACTCTTCTGTTTCCACCTGGTGCTACCTGTGACATCTTTAGACTGTAAGCTGGTGAAAGCAGGGACTGGCTTTTTCTTTGTGTCCTTGTAAAGATCAGGACAGCAGGATCTGAAACCAGGACTACTAAACGTTACAGGAATTCAAGTAATGACATATTAAAAATTCTGTATTTTTCATGATAAACTGACTTAGCTCCAACATGTGCAGTTGTTTTAAGGGATTTTTAAGTTGAATTGAGCATTTAAGGATTTTGGTTATGACAATTAAATATTTCCTTTTGTGTGATCTTATTAAATTACACTGATGGTCATAAAGGTTTAAAAGAAGCGTGAAAACTTTAATATTGATGTTCTTGGGAAGTAATGCTGTGACACGGCCTTTCAGCGTGCATGTGTATGTCTGTCTATGTGTCTGTCTGTCTTGGTTTTCCCCTCATGCTGATAGGAGCAGACTTGCCAGAATGTCTCATTGCTCCCTTTCTGGCGGCAGTTTCCCTGCAGGGAAAGAAGGTAGGGTAAGGATTAACAAATGGTGGGAATTCAGATGTCACCCCAATTCTGGCTGTAGACAAGGAGCTGAAGAGCACTCCTGAGGCACAGGGTATAGACGCAGCCAATGCAGCCGAGAAGAGGGCCTTAGGCAATAACTGACTTTGCAGCTCTGTCTCATCTCCGGGTTTATAACTGGATGCCTTCTGACATTGCTCCTTTTGCTGTGTTACTCCTCTTATTGGTAAAAAAAAGCTTTGGTAGTTCTAAGAGACATTTCTGAACAACAGAAAGAACAATATATGTAATGGGCGTGTGTTGCTTGGTCCACTGAAATTAAACATTATGAACCTTGATTGTATTCCTTTATTTAAAACATACCACCAAGAGTAAATATTTTATGGCCAGTAACCCATAAACAATAGAACTGAATTTCTCATTTACCAGGTATATGGGACTAAATTTGTATCCAGTGCTCTGTAATAAAACACAGCACATAAAGTAATCTTCTGCTTTGGAATAGAAATATGACGCATTATACACAGCGTATCATTTAATCACTCTTAACTATGGCATAAACGGTTGGAGGTGAATGCTGCCTAGCCTAATACTAATTACACCTCGCACCTTTATGAAGGTACTGACTGAAGTACTTATCAGCCACGCACACAAGCAATTTGCTTTAAGCCACACAATGAGTCAGCGGCAAACAAAGGAGGGGAAACAAGGTCCCTTTATCTCCCAGACTTAGGAGCCCAGCTTCTTGCCAGCAAGAATTAAAAGCCATTTCATACCTCACAGCGATAAAGCAACTTTTTGTCAGTCATCCAGTGTGTTTTATCGGAGTTGTAACCTCAGCCTCACAAGATATTAAAAAGCTTTGTACAAATAAGTACATATATCTATTTATTAAATATGGTAAAATGGATTAAAGTCTTGTAACTCCTAAACCAGCCTATTTTTACTGGCTGTATACATTACCAAGGAAAAGAGGACTACCCTTAAAAGCACACATCTATTGTGTAAACCTCAGTATTTTGTGTAGCCTTTAGGTTCGCTGCAGTCATTCTGTACTACATTATTATGGTTCTTTAAATGACCACTGGGTGTCACAGTTATCAACAGTAAACTCTACACATGGAGGACTTTTTCAGATTTATTTCAAAATAGACTCATATAATCAGAGATAATACCAATTCCTGCACCCTTAATATTAATAGCCACCACCATTCCAAGATGAGGGAATCATTTCCTCAATAAAAATAAAAATCGGTCAGAGTTCATACAAACTGAAAGATTCAAACTGGATATTTGCCTTTCAAATTTAGTCTACAGGTAAGATTCTGTCTTACTACACATTTGTGAAGTATTTTCACTGCTAGAGTGGAATGAAGCAATTTTAGTCTTCACAGACCTGAGGAACAATTTCCATTGGCTTTCTTTTCCAAAAATTAGGCGACAGGAGCATCAATTATTTCCTCTCCATTTCCTAAGAAACACATTCACTCAAAGAAAGTCTAAACATTCTAGCAGTATACACAAAACTATAGCCTTATGCTTCAAGTCCCATCTCTCAGAATCATGCAACTAGCAGAAGAATGTGAGTTTTATGGTGTTTTTTTTAATTTAAATTAAATTAAATTAAATTTTTTTTTTTAAAATTTAAAAGTAAGTTTATGGTCTTCATCACAAAAAAAAGAAAATATGGCCCCAGTATAATCAGTGCCTATTCATGCCTATTCTATCTTTTGGGCTCGTTTCACCCACACACATTTATACCTTAGACCTAGAGCACTGGAGAGCTGTTCCATGCATCCAAAGTGCAGGCAGCACCAAGTAAATTATTTGCAATTATACAGGCTAACATAGTACATAATTTAAATTGTGTAACCATTAAGCTTTAGACTCCCTATACTCTGAATGAATACCATCAGGAAGGGCTGGCATGGCTGCAGACACTTGGGAGGGGACACAATGGGCAGCCCAAGTGTGTCAGGAAAAGCAGGGTGATGCTCCCAAGCACCCGGGACCACCACGATGTCTGCAGGATGCTCAGGAAGCCTCTGGAATATGGATGCAAAGGGAGCAGGGACCCGAGACCAGTTGGGGACTCATCTTTGGGGATCATTCTGGACAATAGAGTTTTTGGGATCTTTGCCAGGACCTGTAAGGTGTGAAGAAGGAAGGAGTAAGCTATTTCCTGGCATATACTGGAGTCTGATTTTTGAGGACTGAATGAAGGACTGTTGCCCTCATTCCAACTCTGTCCCCACCAGCTGGGCAACTTGCAGCTGCTGCTACATTTCAATTTTTCTCATTTCCTACTTTTTCTTACCCATCTCTGACCTTAGTTCTCTGGAGAGAACTAAAAACGGGAGCAGAGAACTAAATCACTGAAAATCAGGCTCAAGAGAAGCACCTACAGTTCCTGGCCCTGGTTCAGGTGACAGGTAAGAGATACAGGCTGAGACACGGGCAGGTGAGACAGAAATGCCAAAGAGGCACTGTCATAAGGGATGTGTAACACATGGCAGGCATCACCCTCTCTCTTGTGCACTATGTTTAGGGCCCCAGATCGCCTTAAGCAAACCACCCTGCCCTGCCCAGCATTTTCCAGCTCCTCCATTTCAGACACAGGCTGCCTGGTCGGCTAAAACGAATAAATCTATTCTTTTCTTATTTTTTTCCTTTAACCTATTTTCAAGTCCAGATGTACACAAAAAGGCACACTCGGAAGAATGTAAGCATTATCTAATACATAAAAGATGGATGCAGAGAGGAAGAGAATGAAGCTGTTCTTCGTGCCCAGCATGGCACGATAAGAAGAAATGGGTGTAAGCCGCAGGTGGGAGGTTTAGATTAGACATTAGAAATGGCTTTTTAGCAGTAGGCATAGTTAAGGACTTGAATAGATTGCTTGAGGAGGCTGTGAAGGATTTCAAAAAAGGGCTAGACAAACATTTATCAGGAATCATTTCAGGATACATATTTGCAGACTGGAGCAAGGAATGGATCGCTCAAATTCCCTTCTAGTCCTGTTTTCCTGCGGTTTTATGATTCAAGGATGTCTAATGGCCTTAAACAAATCTCATGATCTTAAAACGTTATTGCAAAAAAAAAAAAAAGGAAGGATATTTTTTTTAATTAACATTATTCTGATTCCCTCTCTCCTTACTCAAAAAGGCCCTCCCACTTTTCAACACATTCAACTGCAAAGCCGAATACAGTCAGGAAAATACCGAAAGCTTTGTACCAGCAGCACTGATAACGCCGCAGCAATAACACAGCAAGCAAACTGAAATCTGTATTTCTTTTGACCAAGTTCTCACCCCTTATACCCTTCTGTCCTCCTCCCACCCCAACACAATACCTAATTTTCTAAATTACTGGAACTATTACGCGCACTTTCATTAACATAGCAGGTGCAGTTATTTAGACCATTAACGTCCTAGCAGTAGTGTAAGTTGGGAGTGACCCCACTGCAAATTACCAGTTCAGACACAGGAGGTGAATGGTGCTTTAAAATACAGCTGGAAATCTTCCACTGTACCCAAACAGGACTTGGTCCAGGGTCCTTGTCTGAAAGCTGCTCCCATAACACAAGTCACTTGAGTTGGAGGCGAAAAGCGTTACAGATTAATTCTGGTTTGTGCAGAAAAGAGGCTCTTTTCTTCCAGCTGGAGCTAAAAGCTGCCAGCAAGCATCAGCAACCTATTTGGAAATTTTGGACTGACTCCTCATGTGATTTCACCGTGGACTTTTCCTCCTCTTGCTATTGATTAGTTGTATGAAGTCAGTTACCAAAAGCTTCTCTGATTCAAATTTATTCTTTTCTGCCATTTCCCTTCACAATACTGTGCCCCTATTTGTATTCCCTTTCCCCTTCCCATCGCTTTTCAAGAATAACTTCCTTTCCAATAGTTTGAAAGACTAATGTTAACATTAAGAAAAAATGTACAATAGAATCCCCCCTATTCAAACTGTTCTGTTTATGTTACCTTCCCATTTTGTCTTCTCTTTCTAAACTGTAAGCTTACTGGGGAATGGACAGACATTCATTTTATGCTTGTACTAAATATCTACAAAAATAGCATTCATTTTGCATGGGCCTATGGGGATTACTGGTACCTGGATGTACTTTGAGTAATGCAATGTAAAGCAATGTCAGATTGCGGCTACTACCACATACCTTCCTAAGGAAACAGAAAAAATAACCTCCAGGAACTCTCCCTGAAATATTGCAAAAAAAATATGAAAAACAGGAGATGCCAAAAGGACAGTATGATACATCATATTGAGAATGCTCCTGTGCTGTTCACAACCCGACACGTCAAACCACACCAACAATTACTGAATGCAGCACTGCCCCCAGTGTTTGTTTGGTGTTTGCATCACCTGAGCTATAACTTTGGGTAAGCTACCTGACTTATTACTCACATAAGCCTATAGTTAAATGTAGGATATGACCACACAGCTCCGTGCATCACTCCTACCAACTAACTCCAAAACAAGATGCTGTATAGGTGTGTCATTGGGGTGTTCCACCCCAGCTAATTAGCGCAGCAAGCAGCCGGGAAGGCAGGCTAACACGGGAGACTTGTGGCTACCACAGCCCCAGCCCATGGTCCAGTGTCCCTGGGGGAACTGGAATGAGGAGAAGGCCAAGTGTTAGACCCATCTCACTTCAAAGGCTCTAAGAAATAGCCTTTTGATGTTTAGGTAGAACATACGGATGTAAAGATAAGATCTGCTTCTCTTTTAACTGAAGGACCTCTTTCAGTGGGATTCTGGTCCAGCTGGACATAGCGGTCCTTCTCGATTTCTGCCACCCAAACTGTTCTTCTTTTGCAGAGCCACAAGGATGGCAACGTGAAGTTACAAGTTGGGTCTTACATTGTTGTTGGTTAATTACATCTTTCAATAAATGCTAATTTGCTTCAATGGACCCTACTGCGACCTCACTCCAATAAGAATTACCAAACTAATGCACTGAAGCCAGTAGAATTACATGGGTGTAATCTAGTCTTAAACTAACGTAAATCTCATTTAAGTAAACAAATAACAGGCCCAATAGATCATCTACCTGAACTTACTAAAATAGAAATCTATACCAAATATTATTTAGGATGATCACCATGGGTCATACCCGGTGAACCTCATTCTGATTTTACTTGTTCTTCCTCACATAAAACTTCTGTAGTGCAAAGAGAGGAGGATTAAGCCAAACAATTCCATGGAATCATTAGCTTCCCACCACAAACACAAACCAGACACGCGTAAGAATAAAAAGCCAGTTTGGCAAGATACCATGATGCCAAGTCAGGTCAGTCAGGTTATAATCATTTCTAATTAACACTCTTCCAAGTTTCAGTGTTATTTATTTGCATGTCAGTGTCACTCAGAACAATACAATATTCTTTCCTGCCTATGAAGGAAAAAAAAAAACCCGAAAGAAAAACTTGCAGCCTGATCTGTACAAATAGAAATTCAGTCTAATGACAAACAAAAATGATGGGTGAACTTGACAACCCTTGAAGAAAACATCATTAGAAATTAGAAGACTGATCTATGTCCACTGATCAAGAAAAGCATAAATCATCAGAAGCTGAATACCACTGAAGACACGATGTCTTTATCTTATTTTGATTATGTTTATCCAAGCAGTAAAACTTCCTTCTTCTCAGAGGTTTTCTGTTGGCCTGCCCCTGAAAATGGTCCCTTTGGAAACATGGAGTGGCCCTGTTCCCTAAGGATTACAAAGGCCCAACGTAAAATTCAGCAGGCTGAGCCTGCTAGAAGGCTTCATTAAAAAATTAAGTATTTTAATTATGTTTGGAAATTACCTGATAGTGCAATAACAATGCAATATTATTCAAGACGCCTTGTTTCAAAAGCAAGTCATGGAAGCAGTTCTGTTGACAATCTGAATCTGCCTCAATTTACTGTATTCAGAGTATCTGTAGCTGAAAAAATTCAGACCAAATATCCATAGGTTTTTTTACTTATATTAAATTATTTATAATTTAAATTAATGTTTATAGGTATACATGTTATGTTGGTAAAATTATAAAACTATATAAAGATGTTGAAAGGCATAGGTAAAATTGTCTTTCCTATGACAAACTTTAGAACATATGTAAAGTAGCATAGTCTTATTTTTCACATGATAGGGGGCATTTATTTTGTTAACATTAATTAATATTTTTAAACAATAGTGATCAACAAATAAACTGTAAGATACCAGGAGCCTTTGGAAAAGGATCTGAATAAACTCTTCTGGAAATCATACTGTAATGTTTAAAGGTCATCAGATCACATGGGTTTAATATCTTACCACTTACTGTTGGCTACAGAAGGAGTAGCAGGAGTAGCAGCACTTTCTTGCAGGAGTGTCCTCCTGAGAGCTTGAGTGATCAGACTTCGACATTGTGGGCCATGACTCTGCTTCCCCCTCCTGCATCTCAGGCCAGGCAAGTTCTGGAACAACACTCTGAAGGATGCAGAAGTATCTTTATGCTGGGTTATTGGTGGCATCTTGTGTTCTTTATTACAGTAGCTGTTTGAAACTTTGTAAGATGTTAAGTATGAGAAGTAGCGCCAGAGCTGATGTTCTGGAAAACAGTGACAAATGACATGAAATGGTGAAGATTTTTTATGATGTAAATGTATAGAGCCACATGAAGGAATCTTTATTATCTAACTTCGTGGCTCTTTATTTCCTGTGAAAATACTATGTATTAATAAAATGGAGAAGCTTGTGTAGAAAACTGGGTTTTAAGCAAAGACACAGTTGCAACAGAAACTAGTAATCTCCCTTAAAAATAAGGGGCACTTAAATCATAGTGCAACGACATTCTTCTGACATTAACCTTTAATGTCTCATCCAAAGCAAATAAGGTGAGTCTGGCAGTTAAATGCAGTCTTGGGAAAACCATATATTCTTGATTAAGAAGGAAAAAAAAATATTACTGAGTAATTCCAGGGCTCCAAGGAGCTATTCCTGAGTTTAATGTTAAAATATAATCTGCTGGTGACTACGTAACAATTTCCCTTCTCTGCCCATTCCAGAGTGGATATGAGATACTACAGCCAACATGCCCGGTCTTGAATTTTCAGTTCCAGGTGTAAAAGCTTGTTGCAATACAACCCTCTAGAGAAAACAGAAAAAAGAAAAAAAAAAGCAGAGAGAAAGGACGAGTGTACATGTCATTCTGGGAGAGGCAGGGCCTAATTCAATGGTGGGGCAATAGAAAGTGGCGCGTTACCCTGCTCAGGGTTAGGCTCCAGGAGCTATGTGGGAGTTGGCAGACACAATTAACAAGCCTGAAATAACAATTGCCTTGAGAGCTAGCAAGAAGTAAAAAGCAGGGGAGCGGCCCTCCAGTAGGAAAAGTAAAATAACTGCAACAATAGAAGGATAAATCTAATCTTGCACAAAAACACTGATAACCCATCTAAGCCCTGGACATGAAACCCACACACTAATATTAAGGAACACAAGCTACAGGAGACACTCCAAACAACAGGCTTAGAAAGCCCCAGGGGACAAAATCAGTGCTGGGCTTTTCCGCAGAATACCCGCCAGCTCCTGCTACACACAACAGTCAGAAGGGGATTTAGAAAGTGTTAAGACTGAACATTCATGCCTATCAAGACATGGAGAAAAAAAAAAAAAAGTCCAAGCACATTGTTAATTCTGCCCATTGCAAGTGTGGAAACATCAGCCTGGAGAAGAGGAGGCTCCGGGGAGACCTCATTATAGCCTTCCAGTCCCTAAAGGGGGCTACAGGAGAGGTGGGGAGGGACTCTTGATCAGGGAGGGGAGCCATAGAATGGGGGTAACGGTTTTAAACTGAAAGAGGGGAGATTTAGATTAGGTATCAGGAAGAAATTCTTTCCTGTGAGGGTGGTGAGACACTGGAACAGGTTGCCCAGAGAAGCTGTGGCTGCCCCATCCCTGGAGGTGTTCAAGGCCAGGTTGGACAGGGCTTTGAGTGACCTGGTCTGGTGGGAGGTGTCCCTGCCCATGGCAAGGGGTGGTCTTTAAGGTCCCTTCCAACCCAAACTGTTCTGTGGTTCTTTGATCTCTTTGAAGCACTGACATGGTGGCCTACCATCTTTCCAAATTCTGGCTACACATAACTTCCCAAGATATCTGAAAATGACTGATGTACCATGCATTCACAGCCAGATTTTGCAGGCTGATATCGGGCATAGTCCCAGACAGATAAATTATGCAGGCAAAGCAAGTCTGACATCAGACTCAGAGCATACGCAATGTTGTCTTGCTATACATGCTCAGAGAAGTTGTCAGTAGGTGCAAGTCTGGCATCAGACCTCCTGCACACGCCTGTTTTGCCTGCTCACACAGAGAAGTCTGACTTCTCCTAATACACAGTATCCTGCACATCCAGAGAGATACCTATGACAGCAGAAATACAGGGAAAACCACACTCTTCCTATGAGAAATTGTACTGACCGTATACAGCTGTGAGACACCATCCTACATTAAACAGGACATTCCATATCACATGGGATCCTTAGCGCTTTCTGACGTTTATTTTGTTACCCCGCCGTGTTGTGATCGCCCAGGAGAGTGCAGAGGTCAACATCGATGTACATACATGAATTCAGTTGACAGAAGGCACAGCGTGATTACCTAATATTTAATTAGGTTACAACAATAGCACTAGTGCCCTCCCCCTTGCCACATGAGCTCATCTGCAAGGCAACACGATGTTCCTACTGAAGCTTTGAGACACAGTAACCCCTGAGACATGACAATTATCGAGTCACCATTACTGTTTCCCCCCCATACCACAGGGATTCTTCTAGGAAGTGTATTTATAATTGCTGCAAAATTAAAATTGGACCTTTGCAGGTCACTGGTTCAACCTTCTGCTCCAAACAGGGCTACCTTCAAAGCTAAATGACGTTGATCAGGGCTTTGTACAGTCTAGTTGTATCTCCATGGGTGGAAAGTCCACAGCCACTCTGGGAACGTGTTCCAGTACTAGACCTCTCACTTTGAACTTTTGTTTTCTTATGCACAGTTGGAACTTCTCTGGGTGCAACTTCTCACTTTTGTCTCTCGTCCTGTTGGTGCACATCTCAGAGAGAAGCCTTGTGTCATTTTTCTCTCGTCCCACTGGTGCACATCTCACACAGAGGCCTTGTGCCGTTTTCTCTGTAACTCCCCCAGGGAAGGTGAACACTGTAATTAGATCCTGGTGTAGCCAAACCCACTTCCTCAGCTTCTCCTCATACATCACGTGCTTCAGCCCCTGCCACCTTAGCAGCCTCCACTGAACGGGCTGTTGCCAGAGGACACAAAACTGGACAGTCGACATCCAATGTGACTTCACCAGCAGAGCAGCACATTCCTGCTGGGGATATTGCTAATGCAGCTCTGTAGTGTTGAACTCCCATGATGAACTTCTTTTGGCCACCAGGATGGCCAGGCCCCTTACTGCTGGGCTACTCCCAAGCCAGTTGGCTCTCAGCCTGTAGCAGTGTATGAGGATAGTCCATCCCAGGTTCAGGACTTTGCACTTGTCTCTGTTGACCATCACAAGGTTCTCACTGGCCCATTCCTGCAGCTTGCCAAGGCTACTCTGAGTGGCAGCTGTGGCCTCCAGTTTGTCAGCTGACCTCCCCAGTCTGGCATGGAGATCAGCTGGAAACTTGCTCAGGGTGCATTCTGTCTCGCCTGAGTCCCTGATGACCAACCATATCAAGGACTTGCTCCAGTATTGATCTGCCGGTCCCTCCTAACTGGGCATCAGTCAGACTTCAAACCAATGAGGCACTACTCTTCGAGCCTGGTGGTACAGTCAGTTTTTCACACACACAGTATGCTCTCCTCATTCACTTCTCCCCAGCTATAAGGTTACTGAGGAAGACCCTCTCAAAGCCCTAATAAAGTCAAGCTTAAATGGCATCCTCCACTTTCCCCTGGCTCTCTAAGCCCAAAGTCAGTGATGTTGGGTCAGACATAACTGAACTTAAAGGCTAACATTTGCCTTTTTTCAGTTATCAGTGGTCTTCTAAATGCCACAGCCTTTCAAATATCACAGGGAGTGAGCACACATAGCAACAGCGGCCACCTTCCTCAACGCTCAAATGCACGCTGTCTGCTCCAGTGGACTTTAACTTGATCCTAGTGGACTGTGGGCAGTCTCCCTCTGCCCCCAAACTCTGGCCTGGGAGATGTGGAAGGGTTTTTTTTTTCCAGTAAAGGCCAAGGTGAAGGAGGCCTGGAGTATCTCAGTCTTTTCTTTGACTTTTATCACCAGGCTAAACACCCAATTCTGCAGCAAGCCCACATTTCCCCTTTTCTTCCTTTTGCTGCCGATGTGCTTGTAGAAGCCCTTTTTGTTGCCCGTCACATTCTCTTCCCAGTTGCAACTCCAGCCAAGCTTTGGCTTTCCAGATTCCACTCCTTTACTCAAATACTAACCATCCTCTGCATGAAGTGACAAAATTGCAGCCCAGTATAGTTTGCTTATAAATTCTCTACCTGCTGAATCCTTTCTAGAAATGCTATTTAAGGAAGATGGTTGTTTTTCATCCATATCTCAGCTTTTGAAAGTTGTGAGTATATGCAGGTGCCTGTTCAAGCGTTTATTTAGCTGGTACTGCGGAAAATGCCATTGTTCTAAATTATTCTTTCTTCCTTTGTTCTTTGTTGTTAGTTGGTTTGTTTCCAGTAACCTCAAATTTGGTGCAGAAGAAAAGGAAAAGTCTACATACATACACCTGATAGGAGGGAATCAAATAATTCATTACCTTCCTCATACAGCTAATCCAGGTCTCCAGGATTTTCTCTAATAGTTTGCAATATTTCGGTTCTGCTTAAGCAACTTCATATGATTGTCATAAAAAAATCCAGCCCCTTAATGAAAGAGTTCCTTCCTATTATTCAGATCTGGACTTCCTGCCCAATCCTCCTCTAAAGTAAAATAAAAAAAAAAAAAAAAGAGCAAAATTAGTCAAAGTTTTATTAGTTGCAGTCAGCCCATAAATGATAAATTCAAAGGCAGTTTTTTTCAACTTTCCAGATTTAGAAAAGGGGGATGTTTCTTGCTTTTCAAGCACTTCTGTTTAGTCTAGAGTGTTTCTCTAGACATCTTTCTTACATATAAAAATACCACATACTCAACATACTCCACACTTGGTCATTCCATTGGTTGTTTTTTATGTGGAGTGATGGGTCTCTTCAGTCTTCCAAACTTTCACAGTAAGTGTTTCTGAAACATTTTCTATTAAAGACATGTCTCTGTACAACAGGAAGTTGTTTGAATTATGAGATAGTCAGAATTGTACATATTCTGCATAGTTATGTATTGCCTCTGTACTTCAGTAACATGGCTGATATCATGACAGCTGTATTTAAAGTTGCCAAAATTTGTTTTTAAAATTCCTCTTCTGGGTGCTTATAAGTTTGTCAATTTTTATTGCTGGACTGTTGCATTTATTCTCCACATTTGGGAATCTTTGAAGATGTCTGAATGTGATGAATGCCCACTTCTGTTATTATAATAAAGTCCTCAGTCACAAGTGAGATGTGTTTTGTATTTAACAGTCAATTCATCCAATTGCTCAAAAAGCTGCATGCTTATATGGATCGCCGTTAAATCGCTCTCTCTCATAAGGGTGTGGAATAGAATTAGGACCCAAATCAGGGCTCAGCTGGTGAAAGACTGCCAAAGCACAGTGCCACTGCCCCTTTCCCGATTCTCCTTTTCCTTGCTGCAGCACAGGGAGGAGGTCCCTCCTGATGACTAGGAAAAGCCTAGGTGAAGGAAAAGCCTGTCCTATGACCATAGGTGACAAAGGAGGAAAGGAGCAGAAACTGTTCCAGGAACTTCTCAATGATTCCCCTTATACAGCTTCATGTCAGCTGGGATTCAGAGAACCCTTCCGACAGTACGTCCCAGCCCCCTCACGCAGGAGCCAGGGCCTGTGCCACCCCAGCAACATCGAGCTTCTTCACCCAGCAGTCTGTGTTTCTCCTGGGATATTTCCTCCCCCAAGAAAAGAGATGGGGGGAGAGAGGGACAAGAACTTTCACTGCAATTAATGCAGCAATATGTACCTCTTAAATGTTATCTTTTAGATTATTTTAAGCTCCAAGCACTACTCTTCCTACCTAAGAGTATTTAGTTGAAATGAATGTGGAAAATCACAGCTCTGTGAGACCCTTTTCTACCACAGACGAGTACATAGAGCCACTTGCCCGTACGGTATCGTCCAGCTACAGGAAAAGGATTCTGCATGTCTTTCACCACAAATATGCTCTTCAGACGGTAATCAAAACAGGAGACGGTGTGTGGGAGCAGCAGGCTACACACAGGTAACAACTTTACCTTCCTGAAAACCCAGTCCCGCTCTTTAGAGTTCACTTTCAGGTGCCTTCACAGGGTTTGTACCATTCCTGTCATCTTTACCCAGATTTTTGAATTATAGATTCAGTGACGGCACCTGGGGAGATGGAGGACTGAGAAAGAAGACCTCAAGAACCGTGAAAAGACACAGCGATGGAGATGAGAGGAAATACAGCAGTGGTGAAGTGGCTAAAACACAAGCAATGCATTCTCCAGCAATGGCTGGTGAGCTAAGGAACACAAAATCAAACCACCCCTCTCTCCAGAAGACCAATGTTGAATTTAACCCTACAGCCACACTCAGCAACAACGTTCTTTCCAGCCTCTCCCTCTGGTGTAAGAGTGCTTCAGCTGGTATCAAATACCTTCTGAGGTCTCTAAACACGGGCCATGGTACAGGATCTACTTCAGTTGCCCAAGGCCTCCATGTGGTCCCATCTCCTTCTTGGCTTTTATTTCTTTCATGGATTTTGTCTCTTCACAGACTTCTCCACTGGTCTTGGGCCCACGGTTTCCCTCAGCCAGACTTCATCAAAGCTGCACTTAAAAGCAAGCACTATTGTCCAAACTTATAATTTTAAAGTAAGTCAGTAATATTCAGTGCTCCTAAAACCTCAGCTTCTGAAGGGGAAGATGATTAGATGTTAATCTCAGCTTTCATTAAGAAAAAATTTTGTTATTTCCCTCTGGGTTTTGGAGAAAAGCTATAGAATATAAAAAAATGAAAATTCCAGGCTCTAAACCAAGTAACACACAACGTATTATTTCAAGACACTATTTTTAAAGATCCAAGATTTCACTCGTCTCGTGACTTTTTACCAGAGACTTCGCTGAGGATTTGATTTTCCCCTCCACTGCACAGGAGTGGACGGCCGGGAAACACCTCAGAGCGAAGACCGGGGCCCCCCCAAAATGCCCAGTTGTCTTCTGACACGCTGTCCTGACAAATGTGCCCCAACTCTCAACATTCTGGGAAAGATCTACAGCAAAAAGTGGGCCATTTTCCCCCACTTCCGTGCCAACGCACGCAGCGACTGCAAAACACAAGACCAACAACGGGCAACGGGTCCGAGCCCTTCCAGTAGCCAACCTGGCCAATGACAGGATGTGACCTCATTGAGCATTTCTGCTTTTTTGTTAAGAAAAACCCAAAACAACCCAACACTAAAACAGATTGCTTCAGGAAATTACCGTAACCGTAACCCTCCTCTGCCTGGTCACCTCTGCCGCGTTACGGGCCCGAAGACGTGTCAGGATGGTGGGCCCTCACACATCATGGGTGCCCACCACAGATGCCCTCACATGTCTCTGCCATCAAGCTCTTGCCCCAGGTCTCCACAGCCTCAGGACCCCCGGGGTGTCCCCCCCACCTCGGGGCAGG
>JAHREE010000214.1:340006-383040 GCA_033628505.1 Tringa tobata
GCCCCGCACACACACAGGAGGGGGTGGCGGGGGTCGCAGGAGGCCGGTGGTCCCCGCGGAGGATGGGGGAGCTGGGGCGGGGGAGGAGAGCGAGAGATCTCCGGAGGAAGGGTCGGGGGTTGGAGGGTGGGTGGCAAAAACTGCCCTGTCGCTGCCTGGTAGTCGCCAGCGAGGAGAGACCAGCGCCTGGGTGCGAGGCTGAGCAGTGGGGGCAGGCCCGCTTACAAAAAAAAAAAAAAGGAAAAAAAAAATAATAAAAATGGAGCCGGAGATGTGTGTTTTCTAAGCCTGTGGCCGTCAGCTCGGTGTGTACAGGCCGGGAGCTTCCCCCTGCCAGGGATGGCAATATGGAAGTCGAGTTGCACACCGATAAGGGCAGATCAATACCAATGTGTTAGTGGGGGAGAAGTTTATCTGGTAAACATAATGGAGCTCGCAGCTGGGCGGGGGGGGGACGACGACAGAAGGGGGGAGAGGCTGGCTTTTTGCAGATGAGCTCCAAGATTTGGCTTGTCAGCTGGGAGGAAGCGAGCACAGACCGAACTGCCGCTTAAAGAGGCTGTTTGGTTTCACTCCGAAAACCTTCGTCCGTGTAAATGGCGAAGGCCTCTGCAGATCAGTGCTGGACACGTGTTTTTTGATAATAATCTTATCTGTCGACTAGAAAGAAACCAAGTACGTTGGTGCTTTCTCAAAATCAGAATAGGAAAAAATAATTTTCCAGCAGAGCCAGGGAAGTCTAAGAATTTAATCACAATGCTCGCTTTGTGCGTAAAGCTAAAGCCAACATGTCGTGATTTTTGGAAGGAGGCTAGAGGAGTCCCGCAAAGTCTTCACGTAGCTACCACAAAAGAAGTCTTAAAAACACACTGTGGAATGGGTCAACTCAGATACAACTCAGTACATAAAATTAATTGCCTCTGACACAAGAGGCAAGTTTACAGCAGCAGACAACTCGTGACTGTTCATAGACGACACCACAGTAAATAAGCTATTTTTAGTGTAAAAGGGGGAGGGCTACAGGTTCATGAGTTTGTTTATTTTATTTTAAGGAGCATATTATTTTAATACATGATGAAGAAAAAGTTAGGCCTGGGGCAGATGTAGTAGCTCCCTGTGTTGTTTTAGGGGAGAGAGGGAGGGGGTAGGGGATGGTAGGCAGTAGCTAACAGCTTTCTAGTCTGTATCTTCCTTCATGAAGTCTGTCTTCTGTGCAGGGATGGCTGGTTGTGGTGGCTGGTAAGTCACATACTTTATGGTACTTCAGCAAAGCTTTCAAGCTCATTGACAACTTGCTTTAGCTTTAGGTAGATGTTTACATGTCTCGGGCAACTGAGATAGTCTTTTTGGACAAGTGTCTGAACCTGCTCACAGTATTCTTACTTTATTAAAGTTACTTGTAAATATGGTTAATTGTTATCATAGCAGGCGGTGTATTTGTGAGGGTAAAACTGGTCGGGTTTTTTTACACTGTATCTCTCCTGCAGCCAGACTGTTGATCTTCTCATGCAAGAGTCAGGATGTCGTTTAGAACATCCTTCTGCTACCAAATTCCGCAATCATGTCATGGAAGGAGAATGGGATAAGGTAACGTAGGGCTTATAGGACTGTATTAACCACTGTTTAAATTTATAGTATCTGTGAGAGAATTAAAAATCCAACTTCCTTATATACTTTTTTTGTTTGTTTTTTTTTGTCCTTTTTTTTTTTTTTTCTTATGCCAATTTCTGCAGGCTGAGAACGACCTGAATGAACTTAAGGCCTTAGTGCATTCTCCGCATGCAATTGTGGTAAGAGGCACACTTGAACTCTTTCAGAGCTGTATAGTTGGACTAATTGTAGTGGTGTAGTCTTTCCCTATGGAGTTGGTTGTCCATAGTTCTTGTGTTCTTTTTTGTTTATTTTAAGTGGCTTGCATGCTATTGCAAACGTCATACTAATCTGAACTTTCTCATTCTTTTTTAGAATGCGAGATAGGAAGCCCAAAAGTATTGAGGCTAATATTTGGTGTACAGAATGTTTAAACTTTGTTAAACATACTTAACTGATAAAATATAAATCCTGTAACAGTCCTAAAAGAGGTCAGTTTCTGTAGAAACTGCCTGTGTTGAATATTGATTTCAAATCTCCCAATCTCTGTGGTGTTTATGGGAGTCAGGTTTTCTTGAGGGGAGGGAAGCTTAGAAACAAAACACAGTAATACTAATGTGGAGTTGGCATTGTAATAGCACATTACAAGGATATAGAGGCTGCTATAGACCATGAACAATACTGTTGCTTTTCCAGATGGCTTCTAAAGAGCAAATGTATTTGTATTGCTGTTTGGGATTTTATTTAGAGCTTTTTCTCTTTGGCTGGCTTTTTTTTTAAAAGAGGAACCTAGAAATAGAGGTTTGTAGGTCCTGTGACTTGACAATTACAATATGTGTTGTTATGATTTCAGTTACTTTGAGGAAGGTGTTCCTTGGTTTGATTTTTCTGTCTGTAGACTTAAAAAAAAAAAAAAAATCACTTAGCTCTTCAAATGGCTTGTTCTGTTTTGTTTAAGTGTTGATTGTAATGAAATGAAGTTAGAACAACTAAGGTCACTTAGGAAGAACACACTAGCAGGGCTTTTTGAAGTGTCTGTGCTTGTCAACAATGAGGAATCAGCTGATGGCTGCTTAGCTCCACTTCTAGCTGATTCATTTGTTGTCAAGACAATTTCCTGTCTGGGGGAGGGACAGAAAGAGGGAACAGGAAGTGAAGTAGGAAAAACAGATGTTTAACAAAACATCAGAGGGTACTCCAGAGAAGTTTACATTCTGTCCTATTAATTTGGCCCAAGCTTAGCATCTCTTAATTAGACTAGTAGTTCACTTTCTCTTTTCTCAAAGACTTCATATACATAAGACTTACTGTTCAAATAGTTTTGAATATTGCATGCAGCTTTCAGTAGTTTGTGGAGACTGAAAGTACAAAAACACTGTATGTGAATATGAATGGTCATTTGAAGCAGATTTTTCTCATGTTTTGAACTACTGAAGTTATCGAGTTTCTTTGTGGTATTAAAGTGTTTTACACATCTGGGAGTCGAGGTTTAACTAAGTATCAACATTGTACTTCTTGGAGAACTTAAATTTGAGGAATAAGAGGCCATTTTCCCTCTGTTGTTTTGGAGGGCTCAGAAAGCATGCTCTTCTGTAATGTTGACGTCTAACTGCTTGAATAAAACTTAGTGCAATAAAAATGCTTGGTTTAGACTAAACTTTAACCAAAACAAATATAAATTATTTTCTTTTTAAAGTTGTTCTCCTTTACATAAAGCTCATATAATTTAAAACAGTATTAAATAAATGTCTTACATGTCTGTGATGGTAAGACAATACTGACTTGCAAGGATGAGTTGAGCTCTTGCTGTGTGCTGTCTCCACCTCACACCCTGCCCAGCTTTTTTGTATGTGGTTGAGATGATGGGTGGGTATTAGTGTAGTCAGTACCCGGAAAATTAGTGAAAGATCATTACAGGTAAGGAGGGATGCTTTATGCTCTGTAGGTAATCCTGATTGCGGCTAAGTCAGAGCTAATGAAGGTGATAAATGTCTTGATTAGGGAAAGTCCAAACAAGATACTGCTGCAGGTAACTCTTTAAAAACAGAAAATTAGTTTTTGGGTTTCCTGGCTTGTGACTCATACTGTGTGACTAGACACTTCAAAAATGTGTGCGTACAGGAAGAGTGGGTATCTAAAAGTTTAGGTGGCACAGAGTATTTAAAAAAGTTGGGTTGTGTGTGTGTGGTAGTTTGGTTTTGGTTTTTTCCTTATAGTTAATATGACCTGGACAAAATAACTAGCATATATGGCTGCTTTTGAAATGTCTGGTCTGTGAAGGGGATACATATGTATGTTGAAAATTATACTTGTGTTTTAATTATCTTATTTCTGCAAAGTGCTGTAAGTTCTACAGGTGAAAACACTAAATGTGAAATGGCTGATCTCAATTTGTAAACCTTTGATGCTGAGTGTTGGTATGTTGAGGGGGACACCACAGTCTGCTATTTCTATTTGTGTCAACACAACTGAGTGCTATATAGTGTGTGATTAGTCATGTTTACTTTTCCAGCATGTTAGATACAGCTGTCCTGAGACAGATTCTAGGAGAACTTTATAGTTGATTCAAACGTTATTTTTCCTTGAGTAACACCTAGAAAATGCCAGTTTCAAGCCAGCCCAAGGTTTTGCTTACTTTAGGGCTACTCAGGCATATTGTGGCATCTATTTTGAGTGACTAATTTAACCTGGGAAGAAATCTGGACATTATTCCTCTGTAGTCATCTAGAATATACTTCCAAATTGTCCTCTTTACTTTTTATTTTTCATTTGCTTAAATGGAGCTTTCCCTCAGTTCTGGAAGTATGCAGCCTGCAGGCAATACAACAAAAAAGGCACTTACATCTTGTTGTTGGAGCGAAGTGCTCCACCTGCCTGTGTGGTGTCCCTCTTGCTACCGGTGTTAAAGGCAGCTCCCCATGAGAAGGAATTACTCTTTAAGTGACAGGATTTGGTATGGTTGAAGTCTTGTTACGTTCTACAGGCCGGAGTATTTTCTTCCCTTTTCTTATCAAGTCTTACATTTAAGTTTTGGATGATTTTTAACTGCATTTATCAGCAGTTTTTGCAAGACTACAGTGATGAAAATCGGGGTCTTAGTTCTGTCTGCTATAAGCAGAGAGCTGCTGTGTTGGGTTTACGTCTTAAAACATCAGGTGATAATTTCAGCGTGTCTTTTGGTTACCTCCATTTCAAAGATGAGTTGTTTCAGCAATGTTTACTTATTTATTTTGAACTCTTAGTACAGTAATTAAATTATTATGGAACTTGTTAAGATATGCAGGTCAAAAATAACACCAAAATCTAATCCTAAAATTATCTTATTATGCACTTTAGTCTTTAAACTTCTGAAGTTTTGCTGCTGTAACCGGTCATCAAAATGGCTCGATTTCTTGACAGTTGTAGGATACTTGTCCTATTATTTCCACACTTGTGTTGCTGAGGCTTTCCCCTTCAGTTTCTTAGTGCTGGTAAATCATAGTGCACATTAAAACTTTCTAGAATTTAGGATTCTGCAAGGTGCTTTACTAACGAATAGGACAATGAAGGAGCAAAGTACTAAACATTCATGTTAGTAATCGAAGGCTGTCGTTTGAAGAGAGCAAAATGCTAGTAGTACATACATTAAAACAAACACCCACCCACCTCACCTGCCCCATAAATCTATTAACTCTGTCTTAGTGTTGCCCCAGGGTGATCAGAGGTTCAATTTACACTTAAATAATAGCTTCTAGAAACAACAAACTAATACACTTTATCCTCATCCTCTCTCTAGAGTTGAAAGACAGGATGAGGTAGTAATAGCTGAATGAAACCAGCCAGACTGTGGCACTGAAACTGTTTGTTTTGGGCTCTTCCAAGGGTCCTGCAGGATGAAGAATCTTTGCTATAGGCTGAGCAATGGTGGTGTCTGGATTTAAGTTGCTCAACGGTAAAGAATGTAATGATGTTGAATTGACATTGCAGACACTGAGATGATAACAACAAATTCCAGGCGTTTCTGTTACGTTGTACGTGGTATAATTTTGGATTACGATAATTATTTCCCTTCTTTGGAAGGCAGATAAAGTATATGAATAAACTGTTCTCCTGGGTGCAGTGTGTCAGATTCTTGTTTTAGTCTACTTAAAAGATGTGGTTTGTGCTTTTATTTTACAGTTGCTGATGTTATAAACAGTTCCCTTTCCTTCCAGCAGAGGTTGTTTGGGCTCTGGAAGAGAAGAGATGATGTACTCAAAATGGTCTTGTCTACCCTAGGAAAGTGGTATTGGAAGTAATGAGCAGTACTATTAGTAGGGTATATAAGTATTTGAGAAAATGAAGACAGAATTCAGTTGTTCAGGGAAATCTGTTTGTCAGTAAAGTCTATGGTTGCACAAAAACAAGTGGCAGGAGGCCATGAGTGTCCTGATAGAAAAAATGACTTGAAATGCAATGTCACTGGAGTGTGACTTTTGCCTTAAGGAACTCATATTCATGCCATTGTTTGAGTATGCTGTAGGGCACGTTTTGGAGCAGTTATCAAAATAGCTTAGAAAATCAATTTAATTTCCCTGTCAACACTTTGCTGTAGTCCCTGCCTTTTGCTATAGATAAGTTAAAATTTCAAACTGCTTATCTCTTACACTAATTCTCCATTATGTTAACAGTAGACTCCTGCATGAAGTGTGCAGTGCTGTGTGGTTCTGAAGGCTTTTATATTCCTAATATGCCAAAGTCACACATGACACTGACTTATTTTTTAAATTATACTTTCTGAAGTTATACCTCTTTGGATAACTTGGTAAGAGCATTCTGCATGGTAGTGTTCCTGTAATGCTTCTGTGGAATTATTAGGACTGGTGTTGTAAAAACTGTTTATTAGGGTTTTCTGCACTTTCAACTTTTTCCCCTAAAGAAATGAAATTAACATGCCAAATCCTAAAAGTAGGCAGTAATTAGTTACAGATACAGTTATCACATTTAAGGGAAAGATGATATAGTTTTATTAAATATTAGATGCAGTGAATGGAGAAGTAAGAGTTGGAGGGATTATGGTTTTATTACAAACTGGAAATATTGGATTATTTATTTTATTTTTAATCCGATGGTGATCATCAGTGTGAGGTGACCAAGAGGAGTGAGGTGTGATGTGTGCCGTGGGCATAGGCTGAGAGAGGAAGCTCTTATCCCTCCTGCTGCTTGTATATAAGCCAGCAGCATGAACTTTGCTGGCTTTCTGCATAGAACCAACCACCAGGGCTGTAAATTATGGGGTTATCTTTCTTTTGGGTGTCTACATGTCAGAACACCAAAAAAATGTTGTCTCACCTGGAAAAAAAACACAGTGATGCTCTAATAATTCCAAACCTAAATAAACTAAGGAACTGGGTAGGGAATGTAATATGGGTTTGCCTGTCCTGTACAGGACAAGAATACAACTGATGTGTTAGAGCATAAATCACCTTTACTGTGTAATGTTTTATGCTTCACAAAGCTGTGTGTGGTGAGTTAATAGCACTGTATGTGGAAACTTTACCCTTTTGAAGAACTGAACATCTCTGAAAACTAAAACTGCTTTCTGCTTTAACTTTGGGTTTTACATACAGTAAGGCTTAAACTTTCATGGAAGCTTTAATAGGACAGGAGCATCTTAAACTTCCTGATTATCCGTCTGCTTCAGGAGGCTTGCAGTGTGTTTGAAACAGAGTAAACATTGACCAAATATGAGCATGAAAATAGTGAGGTGCCGGAGGTCTGACAAGGCAAAGGCAACCAGTGATTGAACTGGTGGTGTATTCATTAGAAAAGCAAATGCAATTCACTACGTTTAATCTTCATTCTGTTTCTCAGTGACATGTGTTGAGAATTTACATTTTCCTCTTTAACCTGGTGAGTCTCGAGGACCAGAAATTACTTTTCTCTCTGGTAACTGCTAGCAGTAAAGAAGATGTGCAAATACAGAATAGTTGGTTTCATCCAGATACAACAAACTGTGTTTCTAATAAATTGGCATGACAAATTTCTTGGACTCAGGTTTTTGAATATAGTAAATGAATGCTTTTTCTTTTTTAACCCACAAACAGTTGTTGGAATAGTGGGCTTGATAAAAGTAAACAACCAAAAACTGTACAAGATGACAGGAACACTATGAAATAGCAGTGATTACTTCTGAGAAGTGATTTCTAAATATAGGAAGCTTTTTTTTTTTCTGTAGTCCTGAAAAATGATACAACACCCAAGGAAAACAACTTAACATGGGACTACAACAACAAAACCTGGGGCGGTGTCAATTTGTTCTTGCTGGATGTTATGCAGCTATGCAAACAATCCCTGTTAGCTCCTGTGTAAGCAGTACAAGAACTTGTTGAGTTGGCCTGTTGTGTTCTGTGCTGTGCTGCAGTCCTAAGTATGTGATTTAGCTGCTTTTTGGGTGCTTTTCTTGATGGAGTGTAAGATTGGGAAGCCCGTCTAGTTCAGGGTTTGAAAAGCAGTGACTGAAAAAGGAGTAAGTGTGAAAGTGAGCCAAGTTGAAAGGGGCATTTGAGAAATGAGATAGGAAGATAGTTGGAGCCCATAAGGCAGGAAGGAAATTCATGGGTGACTTAATTGATGTGCTGTTGTTGAAAAATCCAGCAAAAAGAAAATGAGTAATAAAACATTACATATAGCTGCATTTCTGAAGGGCATAGTAGAATGGTTTCTACTGTTCTGTTTAGGCTCAAACGTTTTCTGAAACTTCAGTCAACCTTTTTCCCCTGACTGCTGCTTTCTGTCATGTCAGAGGATGAAGTTTTTGCTGCTGCAGCAGAAGTACCTGGAATACCTGGAGGATGGCAAGGTCCTGGAGGCACTTCAGGTTCTACGCTGTGAACTGACGCCTCTGAAATACAATACAGAACGCATTCATGTCCTCAGTGGGTAAGTGTTTGGACTCTGAGAGCTCTTTCGGTGGGATTTTCTGAGGAATTCTGTAGCTTTTGATAGCTGACACTGTAGAAACTTAAACACTATTAAAGCCATTATCCTACAGTGAGCTGTAGTGAGATAGGCTAAAATGGTGAATAAAGAAGAGTATTGGGTAGACAATGTTCTGTTTTAGATGCTTGAAAACAACCTGGTTATAATTTCCTCTTATAATACTAGAACCCAAATTAATACATACACATGCATAGTTATCTGATCTTGAGAATTATTAACTGTTTTCTTATAAACAAGTAGTTAACTGAGTATAGTCTGGCTTGTTCTTAGATGAAAATAAGACATTTCTTCCTTCCCTGAAATCTGTCTGTTTTGTTTACTTTTTTATTGCCTATTTGTAGACATTTCTTCTGAAGATGATGCGTGTTTGTGTGGAATAGTTCCTTGGCTTTTTTTCCTGTCAGTCTCAAGCCTAAGTGACCTGTTGCCAGTTCGTTAAGAATGTTATGATATATATCATCCTTAAAAGTGAAAAGAATGATTCCAAAAAGACTTGGTCTGTTGGTGTGTGTGCGCTTTATTTTTTAAACAGGTATCTGATGTGTAGCCATGCAGAAGACTTGCGGGCAAAAGCAGAGTGGGAAGGGAAAGGAACAGCTTCCAGATCTAAACTTTTGGACAAACTCCAGAGTAAGATGTTCTAGTGTTTAGAATTTATTTTCACCTCTGTAAATCCAGTACATCTTGTGTAATGGCGTATCCCAGGGAATTTACTTTAACTGCATTTGCTGGTGGCTGTTTTTGTATTTCTTGCTTAATGGGGATGTCTTTAGGGGCCTTTACCCTTTGGTCTTTTGTATCTAACCTTTTGCCTTCTCTGATAAACTGTTTGTAACAGGAGCTCTTATTTCTTAGTTCTGCTGCATGTAATAATAGTGTAACTTGGTGATTAAATGGTGCTTTAGAGTGGGGCAGATTGTTCTGTAAATGCCAGCTCTACCGAGAGGCTGAAACTAAGAGTGACCTGTAACCACTAGTGACACTAGTACTGGTTCATAGTGGTCTCAGACCTTGGTATGAATTATGGCTCTTCTTCTCTCTTTCTTGTAGCTGGTGTAATACTACGTATTAGAATTGTAAAACCCATGGTATTCTATATTTTGATAGTGTTAATAGAGAATTCCTTAAACAAACACAGCTGATGCTGTTGTTTTATGATGGTAAACATTTTGTTAAATGGTGGGTTTTGACTTAGCTTGTGTAAATGGTACTTGTTGGCCAGGACAACAAATACTGTGACTACAAAACCCTTGCATACAGTTTCGGTCTCTGGAAGTTTATGCTTCTAATTCCAGCTGTATAGCTGTAAATTTGTCAAGCTCTGTGTGCTCTTTTCCTGTAGCTTTTAAGTTTTATTTACTAAGGTCTTTTCCAAAAACACTCACATCAAATATGCTGTTACTTGTAATTTGGTCTTGATGTATCTGTTTTGTTTTTCTTAATTACTCTTTTAAAGCGTACCTACCCCCATCAGTGATGCTTCCTCCAAGGCGTTTACAGAACCTGCTACGTCAGGCCGTGGAACTACAACGGGACCGGTGCCTATACCATAATACCAAACTAGATAGTAATCTAGATTCTGTCTCGCTGCTAATAGATCATGTTTGTAGTAGGTAAGAAACCCTCGCTACTTCTAAGATGGGCAACAGTATCTTTTCTTTGTCTTTTAAAATAATTGTACTTACTGTAAAAAGGAACATGACAATTATTCTGAGTTGGTTTAACAGTAGTTGACTGGGAAAAGACAGTTCTCATTAAATAAGTAGGGAGGTGGGGAGGAGAGAAGGTGTGTATGAGACTTTGGTAGCTGGATATGGGGTAATGGAGTCAGACTGAAGCTTTAAAATTTTTATCAGATGGATATGAATGGAATATATTACTATGCTAATCCTTAGCCACTTGTTTCTTGCAATTTTGGACAGTCAGTCTGTTTATTCATCAACACGTGATTGCTATGTGTTTTTCACTGGAGAATCACTAGTATGTGACTTACCCAGACTGTCTTCAAGCTTGCTGGAATGCAGGAAGCCTACTGAGGCATGCTTCATGAAGTCAACTGTCAGCTTTTAGCAATGGACAGTGAGGTGCTTTTAGACACAAACGTTAAAACAGAGTAGAAGTGTGCAATCAACATTTCTGTTTTATATAATGTGTAATATGAATGCTATGAAAAACTATTTTCTCTGATTTTTAAGGTAGTAAGAATCGAATGTCTCTTACGCCTATGTATTAGCTCTTAAGGCTACCTGGATAACTTCTAACAAAACTAATGCTGATTCTGAATCATCAGGATGCCATACTGCAGTAGATGTGAAGCAGGAAGATGTTTGTTTGTAACAAATGGCTGACTTTAGTGGTTTCTTCCTTACCCAGCAGAACTTGGCCAATGACCTAAAAACTCAGTGTAGCTTTTATGGAAATGTGTGCATGGAATGATGGCTAGGACAGCTGTAAAATATATGATACTATTGTATGTTTGTTCGTGTAAAAGACCCAACCTTTGGGCTTACAGGGGAATTTTTGTTTTCATGTTAGGATTAGCTCATCTGAGGAAGTCAAGTACTGATAAACTCACAGAAACTTTCTGAACTCAGCTGCTTTGCCTTACGTTCTTGGGTTACTTGGAATCTGTTTTTAAAGATGCAGACTTCCATAGTACTTCACTGTAGCTGTGTTAAGATTTTAAAATTAATATCCTTGGCACTTCATGTATTCAAGTAACTTTTTTAGACTATTGTCTAGCTTGCAATTCTGCTACGTCACATTGTTGCAGCAGTTTCATTTGTGTGCGCCCGTTTTTAAGAGCTATTGGAAATGGTCAGATACTGGAATTGTGGCTTCCCTGCTTCAGAAGTGAGTCTTAAAATCGGACTAATGGAAAAGAGATTTCATTTTAGTCTTTCTACAAGTCCATAAATAACATTGGATGTTCAGTGGGGGTTTGTTATTCCTCAAACCCCAAAGAGCATTCAAGCCAATTGTAAAGAACATGGTTTACTGAAGTTGGACTAGCTAAAGCTAGACATAAAAGATATTATATGCAACAAATCTGGACTTGAATGTCACCTCTCTGAATCTATTTGCTGACATAAGTTTGGCCATAGGTGGTGTGCTTGTATTTATTTTATTTCCCACTTAATGTGGTACTTCCTAAGCTTGCATATTTGGTATGTATATATACATACATACTCGTGACTACTTTAATGTCAAAAAAAAAAAAAGCCACTTCAAAACAAAGGCTTCCATCCTGTCTGCAACTCAACCTGTTGTACCTACCTATTGCAGGGGTCTGAGATCAGTATGTGGTGCGCTGTACGTGCTGCCATGCTTGGGCATGATGAGGTGAGTTAAAGACAGTGGAAGCCAAATTTGGATTAAACTGACAGAAGTAACAGTAGTCTAATAGTTTAGACAATTTAAGTTCTGTGATACTTAAATGATGGAACACTGATAACTTTCCCTTTTTTATTTGGAACTAATCTGTTTTGGACCTCTGGCAATATTTTGATCCAGCATGCTTGCATTGCACTAATAGGTAGAATATTTAACTAAAACTTAAATCACTTCATAACAGTGGGAGATAAGAGGGTGAAACTGCTGGGAGTGAAGTTGAGGGATTTCATCTTATTGTGCCTGAGATTTTGATAATAGAGAGTCAATGCTCTTGGGGGCAGTCATTTTTTGTTTTGAGAGCCTTCAGCCTAGTTGGGTTTTGTTTGGTTCCCCCCCCCGAATTCTTTTGTCTTTGATGTAAATAAACTTTAGTCTGAGTTTACAAAGAAACAGTGAAGCCTAAATGAGAGGTGAATGCTGCTGCTTTCTAGGTACTAGCTTAATGTAGCATTTCTGGCAAAGAACTATTGTGGGAGTTGAGGAATAGATCTTCCATTGTATGTATGGGAAATAAAAAAGGAGCTGTTTGATGTTTGAGTTACGATTTTGAACTTTGTAAATAAAACAAGCGATAGCTTTATTAGATACTTTATTTCAGTATGTGAACAGCATGACTCAAGTGTGTTGTGCTGAATAGAACAATTTGTAGTGAAACACTTCAAAAAAGAAGAAAAACCTTTGAGCTACAATAATATCTAATTACCAAACCCAGAAACTGTAAGACAACCGATTTTGGTTTCTTGTTTCGAGTCTGCTGCTATTTCCTTTTGCAGAAGTGTTATTTAACGTATGCTTTGCTATCTGTGGTGTCAAACTTGCGGGACTGTACATTTAATTAGTTAAGTGAAGAGAGCTTCTTGTGAGAGCACTCTGATCTGACTGGATTTCAAATATAATAATAGTATTCAATATTGGGATGTCTGCAGCAGCTCTATCAATTGTGCCTGTTACCCTTTTTAGGAATCTAAAGACCACCTTATTATGAAAATCGTGTACTCCAGCATTATACCGCTTGCTTTTCATGTCTGCAGAACCTTGGCTATTTTTCTTAAAGTTTTAAAATACAAGAGCTATTGTTCTATACAGTATTTTTTTAAAATGAAAGATACTAAAAGGGCTCTTCTGGGACACAGTGTGCCCCTTGAACTTTGTATGAGTTATGGATAAAGTCTCTTTCACCTTCTAGAGCAAATTGCTGCTCCGAGGAGAAACATTAACTTACAACAATATGGCTAAATAATAACAAAACGCTCTTCCTGTAGGTGCACATACCTGTGCAAGGGCTTGCCTACTTCCCTCTAGACTTCAAGGAAAACAAAGTCTTCTTTCACGGGTGGGACTTTTTACCTTGGGCTCAGTGTTGTTCTAGTGGCAGCTGGAGAGCTTCTGGTCAGCTTAGAGCAGGAGCAGAACAGCAGACATACCCAAGGAAGCCAACGACAGATATGGATGTGTACATGTACTTCTTGTTTATCCTCCTCTGCCATAAGGCAGGAAATGAGGGATGTGTGGTCGTTTAGTGCGGCTCGATAGTCTTCAAACATGGACTGGAAAGCATCTTCCAGTATAAGAAAATGGATTGAGAGGATATAGACACTGCATTAAGCAGAACTTTTTCTACGTTCTGGTAAGAAGTAGTTTTTCAGGTGTCTGTCAGCCTGGCTACCACCAAACTGTATTTTTAAACACCAATATAAGGGAAGTAGGGTGTTGGTTTTTTAGGCCAGTTTATCTCCAGGGATAAGTACAACTGTACATTCACAGAGACACTTGTTGTTACATTAGTGTCACTGTGTCCCATTAGACTTGTGTTGCCCTGTTGCACTGAGCACCATGAAAACTCAGCGTAAGACTAAAGCACTGCCAGGATCCTTGCAGTTCAAGGAAAAATGTCGGTGGTTAGAGACTGCCTTTTAGTGCATCTGAGCAGTATTACTTACAAAAACAGTCATGTACTGTAAAAGCCTACATTTATTTTATCTTAGCTCTCAAATTCTTATGCAGTGGGCAAGCTATAAATAAAATAAATTTGTCCCCAGTTCTTGCCTAACTTCATATTTTGATTGTTAGCTTTCCCTCGGTATGTAACTAGATTAAATATTAGCTCTAGAGAAATGTTTGACTCTTCTCCTTCAGTAGTTTATCATATAATATTTTGTTTGATAAACACTTAATGTTTTACAAAATAACATAGATTTTGTGAGGGAAAACAGTTCAACTGGAAAGCTCATAATGGTGTCGTTAGTTATGCTTAGATACTGTATGTGCTACTACAGGAAAAGTGGCACAAAATGAAGGCAAAGAAACACCTACCTTATTGTAAGATTACATTTGAGAAAAAGAAATAAGGCTATTCTTTTACTCCACTTTTATGTAAAAATCACTTCTAAAGGCTTGGCAAGATACAACTGAGTTAGGTGATTACAGAAACCTCACGTGTAAAGAAAACTTTTCGTGTAAGGTTTGAAGAGGTTTGGACTCGCGTATTTTCCTATGCATTATAGAAGTGTATGTTAATAACCTGTTACACTCCTAATGAGGTCAGTTTTATTCCAAGTTTTATGACACCATAACAAATTATGTGAGTGGGATACAAATAGTTCTAAGTTCTTAAACTTAGTTGGGATTCACTTGGTGGTGTGAGCTTTTTACCAGTAAGCTGGTAAAGTAAGCTTCATTCTGTACTTATTTGAAGCAGCTGTTAATAGAGGAATGTTCCAAGTTGCAAGTCTTGCATTTAAATAAGTTTTTGTTTTGGTATTTACTAGCTTGATTTAAAAAAAAAAAATCTCTTACTGCTTTCCTATTAATCTGTGACTACATCCCTTTCTCTTCCCAGGAAACAGTTCCCATGCTATACACAGCAGATACTAACGGAGCACTGTAATGAAGTCTGGTTCTGTAAATTCTCCAATGATGGCACTAAACTAGCGACAGGATCTAAGGACACAACCGTTATTATATGGCAGGTTGATCCAGTAAGTGTGCAAAGTGTGTTAAATGTGCATGACTTGTCTTTCCCTACCCTCTCTTTTCTTTTTTGCCTTCCTAGGATTGTTTGATTTTTGTTGGACAGGCTGTGCCTGCTGGCTGGGGTGTTTCTCTGGGGTGTAAAAGACTGATACACTGACTGTGGTTTTCACAGAATCAGAGAATAGTTTGGGTTGGAAGGGACCTTTAAAGATCATCGAGTTCCAACCCCCCTGCCATGGGCAGGGACACCTCCCACCAGCATAAGGTGATGAAGGAGGATATTTGAAGATCTTGTGCCTGAGTTCAAGGACCTTGAGCTGTTGGCTGCCTTGGGGCAGGAACTTTGTGTGCCACTGACCAGTAGGACAGGGCAGAGCCTGCTGGTGCTCTCCAGCGGAGGAGAAGCACTGGGTGAGAGTGGAAGGGGCATGAGAGTGAGGAATCTTCCTTCTAAATCACTCTTACTAGGAGTTCTTCCAAGCTGTGTATGGGACTTACCTTGTTACTACTAGTAGTATACTTGGATCTAAATACTCTATCCGTTTTGCCATTTATTACTTAGTTCTGAGTGATAAAATTATGTATCAGTTACACTGCTTCGTGCTAGTTGCTGCTGTAAGATTTGCCTTGGCTTGAGGTGAAGATTTAAACCCTTGTCAGAATTCACTGACAAGTGGAAGTGCACCCATCCATTTCCTTACAGACCGTGGGTTTAAGATTGATACTAATGCGTGGCACTATTTCTCTTACATGAAATATCCTACAGCTCCAAGATTTATCTTTCCCACCCATTCTTACGTAAATCAAAAGATGGAGCGGTGAATCTAGGACTGTTCTAATTGACTTGTAGAAGTTACGTGAAAGCAGGTCCATATATTTTGTAAGAGTTGAAAACTGAATAAATTTGAACATATGCGTGCAATATTTGAAGTTGTTAATGCTTGTAAAACACTATCAGAAGCAAGATTCTTATAGTTTTTAACCTGCAAACTGCTATGCGAAGGGGAAGATGAAATGTTTTTGCAGATCCATACTGGCTTTCAGTAGGATTTGAGAGCTGAATTTAATGATTTTCTTCACTACAAGTTAGGAAGTCTTATAATTTGAGTCCTTTTTGCTGTTAAGAACTTAAAAGCCTGTTGTATGTGTGTAGCCTGTGAACTGATAGCAAGGGCTATGGATTTTTTGGGCCTAGAACCATTGTGGTCGGTTTGTTCCTAGAGCCAGTGTGCTGTGGGCCAAGAGATGTGTAGCGGCATAATCTGACTTATCTTAGTTAGGAAATTATCTGTAATTTTTGTGGTTGGTCATTTGTTTGTTTTTTAACAGAGTAATTCTAAGTAAATTAAGGATCAAGTGTTTTTGCAATTGACTTGTCACTTGCTTGTAGAGGCCCGTCTTCCATTTAATATTGAGTTTTAATACCCAACATCTTGGTTAGCACGTTTTATAGTGAATTGTTAGATAATACCTGGTTAATCAAACAAAATAAATGTTTTGTGAGTGTTTTAGGCTAACTCTCTTGGCCAAGGGTTGTTAAAGAAACAAAAACTCTAACATATAGTTAGTGGGAAAGCAGCTTTCTAGAGTTTTCTTTGAGTACTTTAAAAATAAAAAACAAACCCTTTCAAGAAGGTGGATGCCTAAATAACATTAGGCCGCACAACTCAAATAGTTCATTTCCGTATTTGTCAGAGTACACTTCTCACATTTCCTGTAGCAGTTGACAACATCTTTTGAACCACAAGCTTAATCAGGTTTTCAAGGTTTTAGGTATCTAGAATTATTCTAATCTGTATGTATGAACTACAGGGAAACATCCATCCAACTGTGTCTGGGCAGGTGATAGGAGGACACTGTTTTAAATAAGCAGTATTTCTTTTTCCACACATGCTTCGTGTGTGAGAATCCTTTGTTTCTCCCTTTCTTTTCTTCATCACCCCTCTTGAAGTGTAATGATGGTGCTTCTGTGTCTCTTCATTTCATGCCATGAATTTCTTATTCCTTTTCTAAGACCTAGCTACACGTCTAAGCTGTCTTAACCCATGCTTCCGTTTTACATTTTCATTTGTTTGTTTTGAGGTTCTTATGCAGATTTAGCAGCATCAAATAATGTCTTGAGTGAACTAGGATGTCTGTGGAAGACTTTTGACTGTTTCTAAGCGTGGCAGAATCTTTAGAGCACACAGGATGAGCACAGTGGGCGCATCACCCTGTCTGGCACACGTCTTCTTGGATAGAGCTCTCTAACCTGTTCCTCACAGAAACCTCCCGTGTTTTTCTGCACTTTGTAAAAAAAACTGTTGACAGGTTTTTGGCTTTTCAGCCAGGGAGCTCAACTGCTACAGGCTTAAGTTGATACCTGAATAGTTGTTTCTTCTACATAAGAAAAATCTGGGAAGCTACACGTAAGGGACAGAAGGGCTGAGATTTCTTTTGGTGGTGGGTGGGAAGCAGATTGACTAAATCTGGGGATGTTTTCCTGAAATACCATCAACTGCTGTTCGAGAGCAAAACACGGTGTAGCAGCTTTTCTCTGTTTGGAGAGAATTATGAGAGCAGAATGAGACATAGTAACAGCCACAAAGTACTATCATTAGAAGAGGAATATCAAATGTGATGTGGAAGGACCAGGCTACTTAATCCTGGTGTAAAAAGAAACCCATCAGTTGCAGGTACTTTCTGGGATGTGAGATGTTGTCAGATGTGACTGTTTCTGCACAGATCTGTTTAGCAACAGACACAGGAGTGTCTAATGCAGACCAGGAGTAATAATTCGAATGGGAAAGGGGGCTTGAGGACGTCCATTTGTTTGCCCCTCTTGCTCTGTACTTTGAAGATTATTCTTAGCCCACTTTCCTTTTGAGGAATGTAGTTTTTCTAGCTAACAGAACCTTCTGAGCTGCAAGGTGAGAGTCACTGCATCCTTCTTACCTGGTCCCAGGAAAACAGTTCTTTGTGTCATACTCTTTCTCTGACCATGTTCTTTCTCTTTAGAATCAATAGGTGCTCTGCTGATTAATACTAAAACAAAAGAAAGTGAAGGGACAATGTGAGAAACCAAGTTAGATGGGTCACTCTTTTGGAAGATAAGTAGGGGGTATAAACCTCCTCAGTGCAGGGAGGGGTGGGAAGGGGAAGAAGGGAGGAAAATCCGCTTGCCCTTTTCCAACAGTCTTCACAAAAATTGTCAATGTTTTACCAAGCTCGGTTCTACTTTCTGTATGTGCATGTTTTTGTCACGAGTCAGTGCTAATACTGTGTTAGGTTCTGTAGCAGGTTTCTGTATTTAGGAAGCCAGCATGTGGCTATTTCACAGCATCTAACCCTAATCTTTATTTTGATAAGCTGCTCCTAAGTTAAGTTCTTCTGACAAAGCAGCAGTAGAACACTGTAGCATAAAGGTGATATAAGATATTCTGTGTGAGCAGAGTGTGCTTCATTCACTAAATCTGGCAGAAAAGATACAACAGCTTGCTGTAGGCAGCACTTCGGAAATAAGAACACCTCTCAAGGAAGCTTTTAAAAATATCTTTCTGTAAAACTTTTTTCAGCAGCACACAAAATATACTCAAGTTTATAAAAACATTGGCACTGGGAGGCTTTTCCCTTCTCAGTGTGCGTAAAGGTTTTGGTTCTCTGTTTAACTGTAACAGGCTTCCACACATCTTTACTTATAAGAAAGTAACTTAATTGTGTAAATATGGATAATAGTACTTTTGTATACCAGTAGATGGAGAGAGACTTGACACTACAGAAATCTTCTATGCTGAAACAAGTGTAATGTAATGTACAACTCTGTATTTTGAGAGTTCCACATTCAGAATCACAGAAGATTAGAACAAAATTGTCCCCAAGTGTTCGTGTCTTCGATGTTGAAACTCAGAAGCTTTCATTTTATGTTTCTATTCTGTGAAATACCAACTGCTTTGCCACTAAGAACTTATTCATACGTCTTGTAAAATGCAGGTGCCAAGTTGCATAAAGCAAACTTGCTGTGCTGGGCTTGGACACACTGTGTGTGTGAAATGTAGTAGTTTATTTGCATTGTCGTAACAGAATCTTTCTTGTTTCAGGATACTCACCAGCTAAAACTACTTAAGACGTTAGAAGGTCATGCGTATGGTGTCTCTTACATTGCTTGGAGTCCAGATGACAACTATCTTGTTGCCTGTGGCCCGGATGATTGTTCTGAGCTTTGGCTCTGGAATGTACAAGTAAGTGGTGACTAAGAGTCAAAAATAAGACTTTGTGGTCAGCCTGCTGCTTTTGTTTTGATATTTAAATACGTTAAGGATGAAGGAAGTCACTTCTACAGACTTGTTGTACAGAAGTGTGATTGTGTAGGCAAAACAGACCGATCTTTTTCTTTTTTTTTTTCCCCTCTAAATTGAAAAACAGACTGTAGCAGCCTACAAATTCTGAACTCTGTTTGTACAGAACTGAAATTCAAGTCTAAGTGTCTGGAGCTGTGCAGCAATTCCAGTGTGTCTGGTTACTGGTAATTTCTGAGAAGGGATGGTGTAAATCCAAAGGACCCTAGAGAGCTACTGAAGGGATGAACAGAGTAAACTGATCAAGAGAAACAGAGGGCACAATTAGCATCTAAGGGGAGCAAGTCCTCATTGAAGATTTTGACAAGTAGCAGAAGTTAAAGATACAAGTTATTTTTATTTTATGTAACACTCCCAGTGATATTGGCGGAAGGTCCGCAGAGGCTTAAATTTATGATTTCAAAACGTTGTCTTTCACTCAGACACTGGGTTATTTAGCCATTTCCTCCATGAGTTTGAAACCCCTTTTCTGCTATTGAATTTTTTTTTTTTTTTAAAATAGACACTTGAGTTGATGTAGGAACTTCTTCCCCCTCAGTTGCGGTTTATATAGTCTTTCTTCTGCTGTCTTGGACTCCAAGCTAATTCAGTTTCCTAAACAAAAAATGTTTCCTTTTTTTCACCCTTGCAATACTTTTCTTCTATTTAGTTGATTAAATTGGCCCAGAGAAGGGCACTAGAGCTGGCACAAGGGAGTAGAGAGAAGCCCTTACTGTTTTGACAGTGGTAAGACATTTACTGGCTCTCTATTGTGTGAAAGAGTAGTGGGGATGAAAGCTAAATTTTGGCTTGGAGAGCTCCAGCTCAGGGAGGCAAATGTTCTAAATACTCCAACTTTTTACTAAATGTATTTTGTCATCTCCATTTTCTTTTGGTTTCCTCCTACCTCCTGTTTGTTTTCTTTTAATATTGCTCATCTCTTAAATGTTCTTCCAACTTCTTTTAATTCCTCTTTTTACTCATAATCTTCCAGTTGTCTGACACACGGTTTACTCCATCCCCCCTGATTTGAGGGACAAAAGAAATTGCCCTAATTCAAGTCTGGGGTTACTGGAGATGCTGCAGTAGTTCTGCCTTTTTATTGCATTGTTCATAGGTTTGTGTGGCTTTTTAATAAACTTGTTGAAATAATGCACTTCCAAACACTCTCCATGTCAGATAAAGTTATCAATGCCTTTTTGGGAAAGGGTTCTGATACAAGGAATTGCTGCTTTTTGTTGATTTTTCCAGACTGGGGAGCTGAGGACAAAGATGAGCCAGTCTCATGAAGACAGTTTAACCAGCGTGGCCTGGAATCCTGATGGGAAGCGTTTTGTAACGGGAGGTCAGCGCGGGCAGTTCTATCAGTGTGTAAGTTCTCTGTGTCTGTCCCCTTGAAAACAAAGCAAGGAGGGGAAGTTCTATCACGGTCGTATCTGAGGTTCATGGATTTTTCATGTGTGTGTACACTAAAGCTTCTGATCCTTTGTAATTGAAAGAAGCAATACATTAATGCTATTATTTCAGCAGCGCTTCTGTTTGTAGCAGTTAGAGGCGTTCAAGCAAGCGTATAGGGATTCCTCTGCCTAAAGGAGGGTTTGTGGGCTGGGAATTTTTTTCTTAGCTGCTTTAGAAAATACATTAATAAAAAGTAATGCCTTTGTCCGCAGATATTGTTTATTCCACAGGTTGGTTTGGGTTTTTTTTTTACTATGTCTTTCTTAGTTTTTGCATGTTGTCTTTGCTTAATGTAAACAGAAATTTGAAACCTCACTCCTTGGCTAGTGTTGGTTTTGGATGGTGGCCCACAGTCTCACCCTACTTTGATTAATTGTCATCGGAATTGGTGAATAATAATAGCGTGATGCGCAAACCTCACTCACTGCAAAGGGGAGTTCTGTCACCTGATGCAGATTGCACATCATGCATAAGAAAATAAGTGATGAAAGGCATTCTCCAGGACAGACACCTACCAAAGCTCTTGGTTAAGACAATCAAGGCTCTAATTCATTAAGTCCCCTGTTTTACAGGGTAAAACTGCTTTCTGTAGCCGTATGAACAGAAGGTGCAAAAGATGCTTTTGTCACAACTCGAAATTTGAGACTAACAGGTGTTTTGTTTTGTTTTCTTCTCTATCCTGATCAGGATTTAGATGGTAATCTCCTTGACTCCTGGGAAGGGGTGAGAGTACAATGCCTTTGGTGCTTGAGTGATGGGAAAACCGTTCTAGCGTCGGACACACACCAGCGAATTCGGGGTTATAACTTCGAGGATCTTACAGACAGGAACATGTAACTACTTCTTTCTTTGGCTTTGAACTGCTGGTTCTGGGTGTCAGAAGAAGGTTGAGGAAGGGTTGGTGGACCAGGAAGGGAAATAAGTTATTAAAATGCTCTCAATATTAAAAGAAGAGGAGAACAACATGGGACAAGACTTAGTGACTTCCAGTTGTAGCAAGAAGCATTAGATCAAATATTAGAAATAACTTCATATAAGCACCGGAGTAGGTTTCTGGTGGGTGTTTTGACTCTGTTACCAACAGTTATCTTCATCTCGATTCCTGGCATATTTTAGTAGATCCTTCCTTGAAGTTAGGGGTTGGATTTGAGGTCTGAAGTCCCTTTTGGTCTTGGAATTTGTCCGAAGTGTGAGCAGACTATTGCAGACCTGGTTTGTACTGACACACAGAGACATTCCTAATTCCAAATTCAGAACTGTCTTCCCCCATAACATTGCAGAGACAGGACACACTTTTTGTCTTGGTGTTGCATCGTTTGATGAAGTCTTAACGCCAATGTGTCTTATCGTTTCAGAGTACAAGAAGATCACCCTATTATGTCATTTACTATTTCAAAAAATGGCCGCTTAGCTTTGTTAAATGTAGCAACTCAGGTGAGTTGGGAGTGATAAATGGAAATGTAAACGAATCTGCTTGCAAGTGCTACCTGTTTTTAAATATTTAGATGCTAATTGGAATGTTTGATATTAACCAGTTTTATTTCATGTAATAGGAAGGCCTCAACATTCGTAAGTATGGCATGGCTTTCTCTGACAAGAAGACAATCTTACTCTTGAGACTGATTTTTATAATTTTTTTGACTGATTTATAGTCACGAGTTTCATACTATGAAATATGTACTATTAAATGTTAGTATCTTGCTATTGCACTGAGAAGCTGGGTACAGCCAGAGTTGTGGCAGATTGAAATGTCTGGGGGGCGTGAGAATTAGATTTTACTTACTTATTTCTGCTTTTGGAACCTTGGGTAAGAATAGGAGCTTTTGGAACAGAAGGGGCTGCAGACTAGAAGTTCAGTCTGGTAATTTGATATATCTTTACTCTTTTGATCCCTTAACAGTACTGAAGTTGGCTGAAGTAATGCACTTTCATGTTTAATTTTTTTTTAGCATTTAAAAAAAAATGCAATGAATAATGTTTAATGGTAAAATAACATTCTTTATACTACTTATTCCCAGGGAGTTCACTTATGGGACTTACAAGACAGAGTTTTAGTGAGAAAGTATCAAGGTGTTACACAAGGATTTTACACAATTCACTCGTGTTTTGGAGGTCATAATGAAGATTTCATTGCGAGTGGCAGTGAAGGTAACATCATTCCCCTTTGTGCAGAAAACTGGAACGCTGTATCCTTCCTGTACCTTACTTTTATAATGTTGTTATTAAGCAACTATCATCTATAAAAGCAAGCAGCTGGTTCATTAAATAAGTTTGAGGAGCACTGAGATTGTGGGATACTTCATGAAATAATTGTGTGCTGGCAGAAAGAATCTTTTGAGAGGACAGTGGTAGTGGGAAGCATTAATGACACTTTTGTGTTGCAAAAGCACCTGCACAGTTTTAATTAGAAGCGGGTGGGGTGTTCTTGAGGCTTTTTTCTTTTTGTGGTGTGGTACTTAGGCTTATGGTTTGAATCAAAACTACTTCTGGGGAATAACAGCTTCATTTGCCTGTTGAAGATATAGGTGTGGTGAGGTTATTTTAATTTCAATAGTCATCATCTTAATTATGGACAGAGTAGTCTCAAATTAAGCAGTTGTTGACATAGTCTGGTAGGGTTTCTTGGTGATCAAAGGCTTTGTGGTATGTTTTTATCCAACCATCCGTGGCAAGGATAGAAATTAGTTAAGGGTTTATATCTTTGATTGGTTCAGTTCTGTCACTGATGTGGTGCCATCACCTCCTACGGAGGTCACTTAAGATTCAAGCCGATGTAGGGCTAAGAATTACACTTGGAATATGTAAGCAATCACTATTAGTGCTATGTAACTCCCAGCTGTTAGGAAATAAGGTTGGCCAGGACACTTACTACTATCCTTTTCTGGAAAGTACCAAATATGTCTAAAATAACACCAAATTTCACACTGTGACCAGATCCAGTGGAATATAGTGGCTGAAGGACAGCACCTCCAGTCCAGTGAGAACCTCTTCACAGTGGAAAAAGGTTCTTGGTTTGGGACCTGAGTACCCCAAATTTCAGGATTTGTGTTTGTGCATGTGTAGTTTTAGATATTACAGCGTACCAGTCCTTTTTTCCCCTGTTTGTTTATTTTTTATTATTTTCATTGTCTAAAAACTACTGGGCAGTAAGTGAAACTGATGGCACTCTTTTTAGATTAAAGCTGTTGCCTCTCTTTGCACTGAATTCTTGCAGATGTAGCTCCTGAGAGAGCAGCCACAACAAACGAGGGAACAAAACCGAAATAACAAATCACATTGTCATAGCCTTTTTTAAAAAAGTAATAGATTGATGACATTGTCACAACCTCTTAAGATATGTTGTCAGCTGGGCAGGCTTTTTTCTAGCGCTTGCATGACTAGAAAGAAAATGAGAGGGGAATTGACTGCTGTCTTAATGTAGTTAACTTGTTTTTTCCAAAACAATATACAGGCCTTCAGACAAGCGCCAAAATACTGGTTCGTGTTTAGGCTTTGATTCTCCCGGAGAATTTGCAGGTCCAGTGTTTAAGCAGAGAGTGAGTTGTGTTGTTTGATGAATAGCCTGGGTATGTAGTTGCTTGAAACCCTAAGTGGAATGTAAACAGTGTCTATAAAGGTGATAGACTCAAAATGAGCTGATTCAGCAGAAGGCATTTGAGTTATCACATGGTTCCATGATGATATTCTAGCAGGTAGGTCAGAGAGAAAGTTTGTTTTGTAAGGGTTTGGGTGGAGGAATAGAGGAAGATCGGTTTGTTTGCTAAGCCTTCAGAGTGACATCTACATTAAAACCTTTCAAATAGATGAAAATACTTTCATTTGATATGCTAGACCTAAATGCTAGGCTTTTGTGTAATACTAGTAATGTGTACTTGTTCAGTTTGTATAGCTCTCTTTGGAATATTCCAAAGCCATTCCTAGAGAGGTCAGGCTTGTTAAAGGCTACTACTCTATGGTTGAGAGAGGAAAAAAAAAACACCACCCCAAAAAACCACCAAACCACCTTTAGTCATTTATTCTTAAATATGGTTGGCTATAAAGCAGTAAGCAGTGGAGGGTCGGAGCAGTTCACTAGTCTATCTCTAATGTGTTGCTAGAAGTAATTAAAAGTTTTCTATCACAAAATAAGATCTGTAGGGCTGTTTGTTGCAGCTACTTTATTTAATAGGTACAAATTCATATTTTTAAATACCACACAAGAATTAATTGTTGTCAAAGACGGTAATAGCTCACAATTTGAGACACTGAGCTTTGTTGTCCTCCCTCGTTTTTTCTGTTTGCACTCTGCCTGGAATGTTTGAGGTCTTTAGTATCAAGAGGTGTTTCATAAACTACAGATTGATCTTATCGAGTGCTCATCAACAGGTGGTAGCTGTAAATATTCTGCATTAGTACTCATGACTTTATAACCCATGTACTAATCTCTAAATATGATTGAGGAAAAAAAACAAACCCTTAGTCTTTTGAATAAGATTGCAAATCTGTATCTTTTAAGAACAGATTGGTTTCTTTATTTAGTTGTGTATTGGCTTATTTGCATCGTACTCAAATATTTTTCCTTCAAATGCCAAGTGTAGCAGACTTGCAAGAGTTAAAAGGGAACATGCCTCTTTTTGGAAAAGCTTTACCTGTATTATTTTGATCACTTTTAGAAGAAAAACATTGTTAGTGCTGTTGCACATTCAACAGAGAGGGGGTTTAGATGTGGCTTTTGCAACATTAATGGGTTTTTAATTGCTGGGAGCTTGTGTGGAAGCACTATTTGAGATGACAAATCTGTCTGTGCAGAACAATGTTTCATGTTGATTTTTTTAAATGCCTTTTTTGTTTAGATCACAAAGTATATATTTGGCACAAGCGTAGCGAGCTGCCGATCGCCGAGCTGACAGGGCACACACGTACCGTTAATTGTGTGAGCTGGAACCCACAGATACCATCCATGATGGCCAGCGCCTCTGATGATGGCACTGTTAGAATATGGGGACCAGCGCCTTTCGTAGACAACCAGGATATTGAAGGTAAAAATCAGTGTGTGTGTGCGTGTGTTCTCTCATCACTAAAAGCTTACATCAAAGGCAGTTAGCTCAGTCAATTTTCTTTATCATAAATAGGATAGAAAAATGCTTTTAACTTTTTTGTTTTTAAATAGCATTTAAAAGCTGGAGAACACTTCTGAGCAGCATCAGCTGGTGTCACACGATGTAGGGCCATCGTTAGACCGAGACACAACTGTTTCAGTGAGGTACCTTGGCCAAGGAACATGTAAAGGAGTAGGGGAGCAACGACGATGTTCCTTCTGAGTAATATGTAAATTTAGGTGGAAAACACTGCACGTTTCTTAGGGACCATGGGTTCACACATACCCTCAACTACCTTGCTACAGGTCAGAGACCTTTCTTGAGGTTTTTTGGTCGCTGGAGACACATTTTTCCCCTCCCACATCTGACCATCAGCAGCTCGTGACCCAAGTAACGTCTGATGGGAAGCAAACCTCAGTGCCCATCAAAGCAGAGCTTTGGGGAAGTAGCACTGATCTAGTGGGAGGTGTCCCCCTCCATGGCAGGGGATTGGAACTCGATCTTTAAGGTCCCTTCCAACTCTAAGCATTCTGTGGTTCTATGAACTCTTGGGTTAGAATCATTACTTTTACAAAAAAGAAGTTACTGATTTTTTTTTTTCATGTACAGCTGTTGATTTTTATCTAGTTATTTATGTTTGTAGAATAAAAAGGAAGCAACTGGTATTTCCAAAATGATACTCAAATTTCTGACACGGCCCTATATAAAACTGGTGTCAAAGACCTCAGGATTATATTAACTTATTTATGTAGAATTCTTAAAAATCTTACCTCTGATGCTTGAGGTTTAATAACATACACTATTATTAAAATGTAATGGATGCATTCTCACCACGCTGCAAATTGTAATGCCATTATTCAGTACTTAGAAAAGGAATCTCTAAAGTCTGGAGAGTGAAGTTTCCCACCACCAATTTAGTAAAATCTTTACCCAATTGATTCTTTCCTACCTACCAGCACTCATCTGTGTCCAGGAGAGAGACACGATACAGCTTTTTTTGCTGCTAAAATGCACACTTTTGCTGCTAAAATGCACACTTTTCCCCAACCTTTCTTACCTCCCGCCCCCCAATGAATTGTTAACAAGGTGACCATCAGGGGGTGGTTCTGCAGTTTATGGGCTTCTGTTGTTTCACATTCAACCTAGTGGTGAAAATTTACAGCGGACATGGGAATGAAACACAGTATATCCCATTGCTCCAGGACCTCATGGATACGAGGTGGGGACACAAGGGAGCCCAGGGAAAGTAATGAAAGAGAAATCCATTGAGTGCTACTAGATCAGTAGACAATAAAAAAAAAAATAAAAAGGATAGTTCAGAATGTCCCTCAGGTGAAAATAGCTGGAAGTTGGAGGGATGTTAGGAGGAAGAATTACCCTCTCTCCCTGCTCCTGTGCTTGGATTTCTCATGGCAATGTTTCCACAAGAGGTGTAGCTGCACGGAATAATATCCAACAATTTAGGAATCTTAAATGGATGACAGACAGCTTGGTAATTAGCACACTCCCCTGGAACTGGAATGCAAATGTGTATTACTTCTCTTTGGAAGAGATGCTTTTTGTGTACCAAAGCCTAACATGCTAAATTAATAAAAATAATGATATCTAAAATAAGTAACTTTTCACATGGGATTTAGATACAGATCCATTAACTAATGTGTGTTCAGTAAAACTTATGTAAATATACCGTATTAATGACCTTATAGTAGAAATACTAACTATTGATAAGATCTTCAAGGTGTGATTTCTTTCTCTTATGTTTTTGTTTTTGCTCAGAGGAATGCAGTAGCATGGATAGTTGATGGCGAATTCGGAGCAGACGACTTCAGTTTAACTTAATTAGTCGTATTTTAAATGGCTTGGGATTTGGTGCAAACAAAACATGATTGATAGCTGGACAGACATGCTCGTCATGAAAAAGAACCATTTCTGAAGCCCGATTGGGGCCAAACATTTACCACCTTGCTTCATAGTAACCAGTCGAGATGAAGCACGTCGTTAGAACGTTGTTGGACACCGTGTTGAAATTACCCCCCCATCGGTTGTGAAGAACTGTGCTACATTCAGGCTAACCATTGAACTCAATATATATATTTTTTCCCTCCTGCCTTTTTGTCCGGCAGGCTACTGTTCTCGTTGCTCTTCTGTGTAATGAAGTTTAAATGCTTGTTTGGAACACTTTATTTAACAGTTTAGAAGGCTTGATAGAACGAGTGCTTTAGTCTGAAGAGTATACATTGGATAGGAAAGTATTTCCTTCTCTTGTTTCTCAAGTCTCTCTCCGCCTTACTTAGCTTGAGATCTTTGCAGCTTGGTTCATGGATTCTAGCCTTGCCCGTTGCGCAGTATCTTATCAATTGAGATGAAAAACCCAAGGAACTATGTCAAAAAGCACTCTCACTATCACATTTGACAAAAAGTTTTGTACTTTTCACGTAGCTCGTTGCCCTGCAAAAGGGGTTAACAGCACAATTTTTTAAAAATAAATTATTTATAGGATTAAAGTGACTTCATTTGTATACATTTGGAATTAAAACGATGCAAGAAGTGTTGTGAAACACGGGATCACTGATGCTTTGCTGGAGTGTCTTGAGACCCTGTCAAAGGCAGTGGCTGGAAGGAGCTTTACGTAGGCAGCAAAGCTTGTTTTAGAGGGAGAAACTCACTGTCCATCTTTACAGATATTTAGGAAAAAGAGGTCAGAGGGCATCACCAGACTAAGAGCTTAAACAAGATGAGGTTTTTTAATTACATAAATATATGCAACAACACTGGTAAAAAGGTAGGCCACATCTTGAGGGGAGAATGTGTTGAATCCTTTCTTCACAAAGTCGATGTTTTGTAAAAGTAATTAACATACAAATCATAATTAAACACTTGTATTACGATGGAAGCTTTTCTCTGTTTGATAAACAAAGGTGTATAGAGTTTTCTTTTTTGAGATTATACTTTTAAGTTTGCAGATTTAAATGCCTCTCCTAGACCTTGTCGTGAGTTGGTGCTGTGAACGCCTTGACACATCTAGGAATAGTTCCACTGATAGCCCACGTCAAGAAAAGAGAAAGACGTTTATAATTTAACTATTTATTCTTTTTGATGTAAACAGATGGCCTGGCACCTCTGTGCTTCTGCACTATGCACAGGTTCATTATGGGATGGCACTGGATTCCCTTTGGCCACCCTGGGTGGAAGGTAGCGTTGGTATTGCTGGGAAATGAAGAGGGAGCAGGGAAAGGAATGCCACCGAGAACTGAAGTGACCAGGAGTGGGGATCTCATCCTTTAATGAGCTAATGATCTAGCGTCCTTATTAGTCATGTGTGGAAGAAGGTGGGGGGAAGGTTTGCTGGAGTTCCTGGGAAGAGAAGCGGAGCCACTTTGACGAATGGGAATGTGGTGTTTAACATAAACAGTCCCTTTTTTCTTTCCCACACAAACAAAGTGGAGCTTAGCAGGTTAGAGGGGTTTAACCTTTTTGGTTTTTGATTCCAGCCATCAGCTGGTGGCGTGGTTGTTTTTTTTTTTCTTGCCTTGTGTGCAAACTGAATTCTGATACTTTGGTTTAGACCAGCCCTGAATCTGACAAACTGCTCTTTTAGTACCTCCAAAATGAAGTAGGAACTTCATGTTCTTATCATCAATCTGGTACATTTGCCTTAAAATTAAGGTGAATTTCTTTGATAGCAATTGCCGGTCCACATGTGTAAACTTCAGGCTACAAATCTGTTCCTCTTTGCACTGGCTAGTTCTTGAGGAAGCTGTTTCTTTCTCCTCCTGGTTCAGGCAGCCTAAAATTAGTCTTGCTCCTGTGGCACCGGTGTTGCAGGGAAACGGACAATTTCCCAAGCTCACATTTGAGTAAGCTAAACCTTTGGGTTTTAAATAAAAATTGAGTACCTAAATTGTAAACAGTGTTTTATGTGTTCAAAACATGGTATAATTCATTAGCAATGGCAGTATGTGACTCTTTGCAAGTTAACCCTAGTATTGTTTTACTCTGGAACTTATGTTTTCAAATGAAACATTATTTAGGGAGAGTGAGGAGGATAATCCTGGGTTTGATGTCTCTTGACGATGTCTCACACAACAGTCTGGCACCACTTGCTTACCTTGTGCTCCTGGGGCTTCAGTGGGAACTTTAAGCAGGGGGTGAAGGCTGGATCAAACCTCAAGTGTAAATTTAAAGTCTCATATGTACTTAAAATGGGCATTTTTAATGTGGTAGATGTATCTAAACAAAGTGAGGCTCTTTACCTGGTACAGGTAAGGATGGGCTGATGCCTACTTTCCACTGCAATGCATCATAATTAGAAATCTAACTTTATATTTGCCAAAATTCTGCCCCTCTGTTCAGGGGTTTCTCTTCTGGACTCGGTGGGTACCTCTCAAATATAATTTAGAAGCGGAGTTAGGGAGAAACTCATGTTCTGCTATTTTCACTTTAGTTTTGTGGTGGAACCGTGCCACATAAAGGAAAGCTGCGTAGAAAGGGCACCATTTCCAGCGTGTCCCAGTAATGGCATATTCCATAGCTCCGTGCTCATCACAGGGGATGAGCAGAGAGGAAAGAAAGGTGAGAGGAATCTTCATTTTTGGTCTCGTGGTGACCTGACGTTACAGATCTAGTGGTAACGAGTGCCATTCCAACCTGTAGGTTAACGAGGAACCTCAGCTACTTCCAACACGTCACATTCACAATATGTGAATTGAAAAGTACCAATACTTTTTGTGCACAGACGATAAAATGAGACTAGGGCGGGGGGGGGGGAACCCAAGTTTGCTCATTTGCAACACGTTGATTTCCATGTGCTTAAAAATGTTCGTAGGCTGGAATCTAAGGCTGGAACGAGTGCGCACCCCCCAATAAATCACTGTATTTCGAGTCAACAGACTCATGGTTTGAGAGAGGAAAATACTGTAAGCGTGTGCTCCTCCCGTAACTCTTCTCTGGTTGGCTCTTGGCTTAAAATATCCACTGTAGCGCCAGTTTATTGTCGAGGCAGATCTTTAAAACAAATGACACTGAAGTATTTTATTATCTGAATTTTCTTTAGCTGTTCAGGTAAGTAATGTTCAAGGCACAACAGAGCACAAAAGGGAAGATGTTAAATCTGGCCTTGTTTGGGAGGGGAGGGCAGCGGGGGGAAAACCACACCTTTGTTTTAAACTCCCTCTGCCTTTTCTAAAGTTCTCCAACTTTAAAGTTAACTTCTTTTTAATGAGTAGAGCAAAGATTCAAGCTAGAAATCTATCCAGATCTTGCCAGTCGCTTCTCAGCGGGGCTTCAGACAGGTAATGTTTACTGAGACTCAGTGTGTTCTTGGGAGTTTGTGTCAAGGTGTACAGTTCTACCCTGCTAAGCCATACTCCCACCCCAGACCAGTTTTTGATGGCTTCTTTAGCAGGAAACCTCCTACAATTAGCCCTAGTTTGAGAGGAGATATTCTAGACCCAAATGGGAGGGATGGAGAGAAAGAGGAATGACCAGAAAAAGCAGGATTTACTGACCAAAACTACTGTAACTCAAGGGGGAGGAGGAAAAATGCACTTTCAATATTTTGTCCATATTTTTAGCTACAAAATACACTTTTTTTTTTTTTGAGACAACTATTCAGAGGAACACCCATCCCATAAATGGCTAATCCTCTTTTGGGCCTCCTCCTGTCTTTTCCACATTGGCTCGAGTCCATTTTCAGCTGCCATAGTTAATTTTGAAAACTGCTACTTTTTAAATGATGTTTAGAAAGGAAAAAAAAAATTTAAAAATTAAAAAAAAAATCATTAACTCTGACACTTTTTTAAAACAGGGTGGACTTAATTGAAGTGTGCAGTGTTGAACTACTGCTGCGGTAGCTGTCTCTAGTTGTGGAAATAAACTGTAGAGGAGTTTTTCTGTCTGTTCATCCAGAGGATGTGAATTCTCTGGATTGATCCAGATTCTGGAATCCGGGTTCAGCGAGAGGTCCGTGAGCGTGTTGCTCCCGTGGGGTGTGAGTGTGCGTGTGCATGTGTCCCACCACCAACAGACAGAGAAGCCAACACTCTAGGTACTTGTCCTCTTTTATTGCATACTTTTAAGTCGTGTGTATGTGAAGTGTCCTTTGACCAGAAGGTTTTTGGTTAATATCAGTATATTTTTATAAATTTGAAATTCATTGTGCCCCATCTTTTTTTTTTGTTTTGTTTTTCTTCTTCCCCTTACACATTTATTTTTTCCTTGTTAGGGTCTATGTCCTTAGATTGGAATCTCTTAACATTTTTAGGCACAGATGGAAAAAGTTATTGGCTCCTTGAAAACACATGGGACAAAACGGATCCTCAAAGCATGTATGTACTTACAAACCAAGCTGTAGAGATCAAAGAAAAAAGAACTTTATTGTTGATCTCAAGATTTCTAAATTGTCGAGATTTATATGGAGTTGTGGTGGAACTAGTTAACACTTAGAGCTTTTGGTATGTAATGACTATTTGCTATGGACTGATATTAAATGTTTCAAAGGATTGCGTTCTTAAACTTTCTGGATTTTTGTTACTCTCCTCAGATTATATTAAGTAGTTAAAAATTTCTTTGCTATATTACATTAAAAACATAAGAACTTTGGGTCTCGTATTTATTTTCACTTGTTTTACTAATTATTTACAGAACACCGTTTTAACTTTTTTTTATTTTATAAATGTGTAGTATTTTAAACATATCTTTAAAAAAATTGTTCAATTGGAACTACATTAACTTCTGATTTGTTTTTATTAGGATTTTTAAAAAAAAAAAATACACTTTTTCCATGTTGGTGCACAGCACTTAACAGAAATGTTTGTATTCCCTTTCTTTCAATTCAATAAACAGAATAAACAACTGGAATGAATAGTCTTTAGTTTCCCTAACTTCACTTATACGACTGACTCAGCTGTTAATTGCTTGATCATTAATTATAGATTTCTTGCCTATTTGTAGTATTTCACTTTCTCCCTAGGAAAATCACTTTGTGGCAGTTCAGCTGAAGGTGAATTCGCTCAGTTTTGGGTGAAGCCTCTCCAGCTGTTGATGTTTGGCTCTAATCTACCTCCCGCTTGTGTTTCCACTCTGCATTTAGGGCTCGACTTGCTGGTGTCCCATTCTGGGCTTCTCTGACTTTTGGAACATCTGAGGCTCCATAAAACCCTGATTCCCTAATGCTGGTGCTTCCTTAAATACCCGGCACGGGTTGCTGTAGGTGCTCGGTGGGTTTTGTGGTATTTGTTACTTTGGTACCTGCATCTCCTGCTTGGGCTTCTCTTAAACTGGAGATGAGGGACCTCTGGGCTTCTAGCTGGAGTCAACCCAAGCGGCTTCTGTGGTCTTGAAGCTACTTCTTAACTGGTGCCTTTGTTCCCTCTGACTAATGCTCTGTTCTTCCCTCTGCCTTAAAGCAGAACGTTGTCTTTGACCTGTGTTTTAGGTGTTTCTATTTATCTTATTATTATTTATTTTATTAGCTTAAATTTGCCCGCCCCTTCCTGTAGCTTTTTATAACTCAAACCTTTTGCTGAAGTGCATTCAATTTTTTAATTCTCTGAGCTTCTATATCAATTAGAAAAGGGCTTTACTTTCTCTAGTAGCACCTTTGTGTTAACTTGATTCCTTCCCTCCCATTTCAAGCAGGGTATAGATGATTATGGCTTACTTCTTTCCACTTCTCTTGGGTGCTGGCATTTTCTATAGAACTGTGAAATTTCAGCAGGTGCAAGATTTAAAATTATTCGTCACTTTTATTCTTTTAAACCCTTCAGATTATTTCCAAGAAGCTGTAGTGGATGAACATTCTGTAATTAGCTTAAATCCAAGCTCTGCCCGAGGTGGGGCACTTCTCCAAGGAACACTGTCTGGTTTGCTCTCGCTTTACCCTTTGGCCTGTGCTTTCTGTGCTGCTTGAGCAGAGGAACTCCCCATGTTTGTGTCTCTAACATTTCTGCCAAAGTCACTGATGTACTGATAACTGCATTTTTTTTCCTACCACTGCCTCCACTATCATCGTTACCATAATATCCTTAGAGTCTAGAAAGGTCTTTTCTTACCGTTTGTCCTAGAGAGCATCCTGTGAGAAAAAGAATGAGATTAAAGCTATGTCAGTACTGAACAGATAAACCCATAAAAGCAAATCTTCTACCAGGGTTTCAGGTTGATTGTTCACCTGCACACAGACCTGGTCATACTGTTGATCCTACTGACTTACTGTGTTCCATAATATTTCAGAACAAAACAGTAGTTTACTAGAATGAGATCAATATAGTCTTTAATAAGACAACATAAATAACCAACAGTCTGTAACATGATTAATTGGGGGGGGGATAAGCTATTGTACATACTTTAACTGATATCTCTCTGAAAATTCAATGACTAATATCTTCCCAAGATGACCAGGCTCTAGACTGGGGGTGAGGAAAAGAGCTTAATAACCTCGGTTAAAAGTTACAATTCCTGTAAACCAATTTCAGCTTTATTTTCATAGATTAAGAGCGTTCTATAAATCACAGCTTATCATTTGAGGGGGAGCTAATGGTCCCCCCATGAAGTTACACTTGGATAGCTTAGTTCCAAAGGGAAATGTATCCTAGTGAGGGAAGAGGAGGGAATCTGTGTTTTGGTCTCACACTGATTCATAGTGATAAAGTTAGGTAAATCTTTATTTAATATCAGTCTAAAGTTTGCAATTATCTTGAATTTTGTATAGTAAGCTTGTATCTAAATTACCCTGTTCTCCCCCGATGGAGACCCAGAAAGCAGGGAGGTTTTGCTTTTCACTACTGTAAAATTTCTGTGCGCTGTGGATCTCCCATGAGAGAGATGACTGTAGGATCCCTGTTTGTAGCTAATCAATTACATTTCTAGCAATTACAAATACTCTGTGTTAAGGCAAGGAAATGACCCTGTATAGTAAGGACGGCTTCAAAACTGCCAGCGTAATAGTCGGCAGAATTGTCATCTCTGGAGCCTGCTACTGAAGTTTTTGCAACTACTACAAGAAGTTGTTGGTGTTAGATATGAATGAACAGATAGATAATTTATTTATATAAAAAAGGGTGGGGTAAGAAGTTTGCGTTCATATAAAACTACAGCTTGTTTGGTATTTGACAACCACCATCTATTTTTCTGTTGGTCTGTCATGGTTAATGCTTCACTCTTGAGGAAGGAAGCGGGGAGGAATCCCCAATAACACTCCCCTCGCTCAGGGATATAAATGAAGACATATGCTACCCTCATTTTGATTTTTTTTTAGCTATGTTGTTGTTTTCCCTCCCTGTCCTGCTCCCATCTCTGAAGAAGCACTTTTCCCAGTAGAGAACAGAAGCTGAGTGATAAATTTTTCAAATTCCATTGGAGAACAGATACACCCGATCTAATAGCATCACTGGAATTCTGAGGTCCTAGCAGTTAGAAATCATTGAAGACAATGTACCTTACAAACACTTCCATTCATAATAAAGCTCTTAGCTCAAAATAATTTCTTTAAAATGAGATATAGAGCTACCAGATCAATATAGAACTACCAGACCAATGAACATGTTCCTTAGTGTGAAACTCAACATAGGTGTAGTATGTTTTTTTTCACACACAAATAAGATAACTCAATAGCCTACCATATAAGCTGCTACAAAAATTACTGACTTTCCTCTTTATTCTGTTATTTGCTCTCCTTTTCACAGACCTACATCTTGTCTGGGTTTCAGCTTTATAAGGCAGTACTTCCTGTAGTTTGATTTTTGCGGTGTGGGGTAGTCAGTGGGATGCAGCTGCAGGAGCTATTTAATGCTTAGTTTTTGTGGTTTTTTTTATGTGCGTAATTTTCAGTAGTTTTTCATCTTTGCAACAGCTGAACTTGAACTCCATCCATCATAAATTTAAAGCCAAACTTTTCCTAGAACAAACAGAAATCAAGCTTCAGCGTTGTCTTTTCAGTGCTGGCCATGACAACAACCTGCAACAACTACAGCTCTACACCAAAGAACCAGTACTGAAGAAGGAGAAGCTCATAAATTTCAGGACTTAATTACAGAACTGTATTGGTGTGGTTGTTTCAAAGCACATATAAAAAATTTAAAGACAGCAAGAGTACAAACTCAGGTTTATAAACTTATCGCTGATGCAAAAGCTGCACAAAAAGAACTGAGTTTGCTGGTGTCTTTGAAGCAGTTACATCAGAACTGGGATAACTGGCTTATGGTTTATCAAGCCATCTTCCCAAACTGGATGTACTCTTGATTCACCTCACTGGAGATGGAAAAAGCAGGTTCAGGAGCTGCAGATGCTCTTTTGTGTTGTATGGAGGTCTACAGTGTATTTCAACGACAAAACAGGAGTTGAAGTAAAAAAAACCAAGTATTAATCACATTTCTTATTTATCTGGTTTTCACTCTTACACACAAGTCACTTTCATCAAAGGAACCTCAATCCATCCAAACATGAGACTTCAGAGGTTGTTGGAGGGAGGGGTGGAAAGGGAGAAAACCACAACTTTTATTCCATTGCTTTTTAGCGGGCAAATACACTGACACAAAGCTGCTAGCTGTGTTCCTGTTGCATTCTGAAATCTGTGTTCCAACAGGCTCTAACAAGACAGCCTGACAGCCAGAGGCACACCCTGACACCTTTCAGGAAGAAGCAGACAGCAGAACTGAGCTTAAGTTTTATTCTGGAACCACCGTTATCAGCCACTGCTGCTGGAATGAGTTTCCCTTCTCACCATTTAATTCTTATGGGATCAGTTCTCTAAGCAAGGATTTCATTTTACAGAAGCAGCAGCTCCAGCAGTTCGGGCTGTAAAGGAACAAAAACAACCACTACACAAATCCAATGTCTTTCGAAAATATTTTATGTTAAAAATACAGAAAAATATTTCTTGTTCAGAGAGGAAAAAATATACCGCATGACGACACTGATCTAGGTACGTTTGGAAGGTGTCTGTGGCTCCACAACCAGTCACTGGAGTGATGACCCAATTTGGCAGCTAATGGTTCTTTTTCCACGTCTCAATCATTTATCAAAGCCAGAATCATACTGTGACAAAACAGAAAACACAGTACCAGTGGATTACTGAGGTGTGCACAAGGAGGAACAGCTATTGCTTTCACAAGAGAATGGCACTTGATTCTGAAATAAAAGGCAACTACGTGCTTTGCTCATGAAGACGGGGGCTGCAGAAGTAACTCTGCAGGAGAAAAACAGAAGTTCTTCCATCTTCTAGTAAGTGGCCCCATCACAGAACTCATCTGTTTGTAGCTTAGCCAGATCAGCTGTATTTTCTAAAATACAGCCTGTAAAGTAAACTAGATTTCTAAATAGGCCACTTATTGTAGGTGCTGGAATCGTGTAACTCTTTATATCGTAGTTGTAGTGGGTTTGAGATTAAGAAGTAGTCCAAGTTTCCAAACCATGTTTGATTAGAAAGAATAAAGGCATATAATGAGCCTGGAGAAAGCTGTCAAAATAGATCATTGAGGCTTAGCAGGATGCAAAAAGATAAGACACTTACGAGTACCAGCAATTATACTCGCACAATAGAGAAGATAAAAATAGCTGGCAGACAATTCCTTTGTTCCCCGGCAGCAATTCTCAAAACTAACCTGTAAAGGTACATGAAGAAACAGAGCAGATGAAAGCCCAGCTTAATCATGGCTTCTTTCATGTGTGATTTCAGTTGTCCTCGGTTATGGATCTCCGTGGGATCAAATACCCCCATGTTTCCACTTGGAACCATAATGTACCTAAAAGTTTAAAAAGGAAAGAAAAAGAACTAACAAAAGGATAGTAATCAAAACACAAGGGAGTGTCAGGGCATGGGGAGAAGAGCTTGCACAAAAGGGACTTTCATCTACAGAGTTGTTTCACAATACAACATAAGGGAGCTCCTCTTTAATTCCATTTCAGTGTCAGCACATAGCATGTGTCTCTGCCACTACAACCCACAAATAAAGAGGACAAGAAGTACTAAAAGCATCAGCCCAGCTTCTCATGTCTAAATGGGAGAGTTTACAGGTAGTAGCCGATTCCAGTTCATTTTAATTGCTATGCAGGGTTACTCGGGGTTAGGAATGAAACATCCATCCCACAGTGGAAAGGGACTGGAAAAGAATTAATTTAGCCAAGAGTTAGTTACAAAACTCCACACACAGGTAATCACAAACTTCAGTGGTCAAAATGAGACAGCGTAAGACAAGAGAAAGGATCCGTGTGTTATTGCCATCTTTGTCACCAGCATCTCGCGTGGTCTTGGCACAGACACTCAGGCTGACAAGGATGAGATTGGGCAGAACTGAAGGCTGCTGTCCCAGTCCACATCAGAACAAAAACCGAGTCCAATAAAGTGAAATGTAAGCAAAAAGAAGAATAAAACCACCAAAAGAAATGTTTATGGCCTGTGAAAATTCAAGCGATGTGTTTGTCATAAGTACTTCTCAAGAGAGAAAATGCAGGCACATAAAGTTCTCACTCAGTGTAGAAGAGTAGTATTATTTCACTTCAATGTCACGCAGGCTCTGCCTTCCTGCAATAATACTCTTTCTAAACAGGAATCAACTCTTGATTCGTCTTACAACTGGAGGAAAAGCAAGGTCTCAGAACAGAACACTTTCCAATTTTTTTTTATACACTTGAAGAATGGCACCACTTATCCTCCAAAAGGCATCCCCCCACTTCTGACAACACTCATTTCAATAACGGGAGGGGACAAAAGGGAACGAGAAACGAGGATGTTTTCTAGCAATAGCAGGAGAACAAAAAAAAGAAAAAGTTAAGACTGTGGCATTTGTCTTTCTTTCACAGAAGCTTTAAAAAGCACTGCAGCATATTTGACTAATGACAAAGACAATTATGTGCCATTAAAAATAGTTCATGTGAAATAATTACAGTTTGAAAGTCTCCTCTAAATTTGGATTTTTAAGCGATTAGTCTATTTTTAATATTATAACAAAAAAAATTGTCCATTTACTCTAAATTTGTTGAAATAAAATGCATTACAAGGAAGAACAGAAGTTTCCTGTATCAATTTTTGTTAGAAAAAGAGATAGTGCATGTAGTTTCCTTATATCTCCAGGATTTATCAACTTTGCCTCTTAAGAGCAGTGATAACACTTAAACAATGCAACTTAATTAAAGCTTGTGGAACTTGGGAGGTAGTTTTTCCAAGGGGGTCACAAGCTGGTACTGCTCATATTGTACATCTAAGGAACTACAGTTCACATTATTTTGACCTATTGTCTCAAGCACTTCTATACAACAAAGAAAGGGAAGTGTTCAACCAAACCAAATTAAATGAGCATCTGAGTTTGCTTAACAAGAAAGGCCATTGGGTGTTAAAATAGTAGTGCTGCACTTTGAAAGCCTCCCCGATGCTGTTTTTGACCGATTTATTTTCCTCAGGATTTCTTTCTGATGCCCCTTTCACACAAAACCTCTCTGCTCTCACTGAAAACATTGAGACAATTAGTAAATTAAGCCAGTGCCGCCTGTAACTGCACTGTTTACTCATCAAGATTAAGCATGTTTTGAAGAAAAGAGAGTAAATGAAAGGGATTATTATTCCACCTTTCTCTCTATTATCACTTAAGATACACCACAAAGCACAGACTTTTTCAATCTCAACACAATTATTTTGGTATTTGTACTCATCTTGGAGTAAATTATAAACTTTCCTGAATTCATGTACAACAACATTAACTTCAGAAGTTGGTCCCTGAATTACTATAACATACAAAGAAGATTCCAACGCGTTCAGCTGATGCTGGAAGTTTGCAAGTCAAAATAACAAGTTCACGCTTCATCTGTTTCCACTCAATCCTGGCTTAGTAATCGATGCCTTCTCCTCTCTTCAGTGTATTTGAACTACTTTACAGCCCCTCTTTTTTTTTTTGACTAACATATCTTTTGTCCTCAGAAACAAGGCAGGATTAGAGATATAGACTTAACATTTTGACTTCTGGCAGGACAAAGTATCATATTGTCATTTTCATTTATCACCTACACCAGGCATCTAAAACTGAGGAAATGGTCCTGGATTTTACGATATTCAGAATGTCTACCCTGTGTATGACAGGTATAAAATGAGAGCTGTCAACTCAAAACAGCAGTCAAAGCTTACTGCCTGAGGCATGGAAATAGAAATAACTATCTTTTAAAATTCTCTCTGATCAGGTTTAAAAGCCAAAGCATGTGGCAACTTTAAACATTAACATATGGAAGCAAAAACTGGATGGGGCTTTGAGCAACCCGGTGTAGTGGGAGGTGTCCCTGCCCAGAGCAGGGGAGATGGAACTGGATGATCTTTAAGGTCCCTTCCAACCCAAACCATTCTATGATTCTATGAAAAAGAAGCAGCAAAGGGGTAACCAGTACAAGAAATCTTCAAAGCAACTGCATTCTCTCTCTACTGTCTCTGTAGAAACAGTCCAGCATAAATGAAAAACCAATGGCAAACTCCATACTTGCCAGCAGTTACCAAAGGGAGTACAGGTCATTTTGTGCAATGGTGCATAATACAGTTGTATGTACAGAAAACTATCCCTATGTGTGTGCATTTAGGCAAAAAATGTTTATTAAGCATAGAAGTTATACTGTCTCACCTCAACTCCAGCTTAGAAACACGTGAAGGCTTTGCTAACAGTTTTGCAGAAAACAGGTGATAAATGCATGGTTATTTTCCCAAGAACAATGAGGTTATCAGTAAAGGGATACTTGACTTCATTTTAATGAGAAATATGAAACTTCTTGTTTGATTTTACCAACAATTCAACCCATCCCTGCAAATAGTTAGCCCTATCTGGTTCAGGCAAACAAGAATTACAGCTAACTTTTCATGCCTCTATCATAAACTTTTGGACTTCCTGTAGTTCAGTGATTACAGATAATTTGTGACAAGTCCACACCCAGTTTAATGAAATGCTAATGAACATATCACCTGTAAATGTTCAATTCTCCACTCATCAAATGATACAAGAAAAAAGGAACATTTTTGAACTGACAGTCCTGATGTTGCCACATGGAAAACCCTACTAACCAGTAAACTGTTTCCAAGTGGTGGATGGCCCAGTGTGCAAAGTAACACTGGCAGTTGTCATAAGATGAAAAGTCCGCAAAAAAATTTCCAAATACAAAAAGGCAAGATGGGGGACCAAAATTAATGCAAATAAGGGTAAGAAACAAGACAGCAGAGGAAGAAGGGTGTGGGGGGTACCACCAGAGCCCGATGGTTTTACAACCATCAGCCCTGCTGACCCAAGTGCTTTCATGCTGATATCGCTATCAGGTGTGTGGGCAGGGCATGAAAAAGATTAACAACTATGTTTGCAGAACTACTTCATAATCCCAACTAACAGGCTATTACTTCCCACAAACTTGGGAAGGATTCACAAATCAAGATTCCTGGGCACTAGAGTGAATGCAAGGAAAGGCCAAAAGCTTCATATCCTTTACACTGGTGGGTTTCTTGTAATGTTGATTGCAAGCAGAGTTTTACGTTAGACAGATCCACGAAGATGGTCAGCAACTCAAGAACCCAACTGAAACATCTCATCATGACTTATTATTTATCTTCATACTACACTTAAAGATAAACTAAGTAATCATGAGGAAAAAAAAAGCACATAAACCCCTTTGCACTTACCTATATATGTTCCATGTGGCTACTGGCAAATTAAGGAGAAAGATGAACCAGTGCAATGAAATAAGCATTAATACAGTTACGACAGCATGGCCAATCACCTCAGGGACCACCCACTGCAAAAAGGGAAGAAAAGAAAGAAGTTAGATGCACAAATGTAAATTCCTTTTTGAAAAGGAGAGCTATATGGAGTTATCATCTGATTCTAATAATATCAAACTCAGAAAACTCATGGAAGAAGAAAATTAATGTGATTTTATCAGAATACGTGGAAATGAATACCTCGAGACAGACTCCACATGAGTAAGCCAGAAATCAGGCCATAAGATATAACAGAGGTGCTTTATCTAAGGGTTACGAAAATTTCTAGGAAGAAGTTGTGTTTGAATGCAACGATATTACACAAGTATTTAAGAAAGCGAGTTAAGAAAGTGTACAGTGCTCATTTGAAATCACTGCAGAGAACACTGGATTTAGGAATGAGAGAAGCAGATAATTAAAATTTGCACAGACACAGGACATACAAACAACCTCAGGCTTGGAACAGATGAAATGAATCAATATGAAAACTGGAATAAATAAATTGGGTCAGCCCCTGGCAATAACACATTTTTGGCTTGATAGTATCCTGTAGCATTCTCTCTTACATTACGAAAATACCTTTACATCAAAGGGAACATCTAAGGCCACACTGATTTAATGAAACCAGTTTTAAGCAGATTTGATTAAAATTGTACTTTTCCTCATCACTTTAAATCTCTCTAAGTGCTCAAGAGAGGTTAGAAATTATACAGAAGCATCACAGAAAGTTGCGACAAAGATCCCAGAGTTCAGACACGAGCGGACGTCCTTGGCCTGGCACCCCTACAACAATAAAAGCAAAGAACTCAAGAGCTCTGCAAAGTTAAGCTCAGTCCCAGGAATTCAGAGTAACAGCTTGTCTCGGAGCACCACGGGCCAGAACAGCCTTTTGTGACTGAATTTGCTGAGAGACAGGCATTTGAGGAAGGCAAGCAGACTGAAATAAAGGATACGCGCAAAATATTGCCAATCAAGTCTCTTCAGATATACATTGTACCCCCCGTTATTTGTGATGCTAAGATAAAAGATTTTTTTCTTAAACCACATTAAATGAAAAGAAGGATAATTTACTTTATTGAGTTTTGAACAGCATGACCTAGCATTAATGTAGTCACATTCCAAATCCGACAGTGTAATTATCTGAAGTCCAAGATAAGGAAAAAAAATGTACGGTAACTCAGAATACGCAAAACCTTATTTTTATCCAATAAGTTGGGGAGAGCACTTCGCTCTCAGCATAGACTGTTCTCCAGCTGAGCTACCAAAAGCATTCAATTAGTTACAACTCATTCCAACTTCAGGTAGAAAGTTAGGCCACCATTTATCATCAAGCCAAATGATTTTATTATGTTTTTCCAACAGCAACTGTTGCACAAGTGCTAAAGTTCAGTACAACACTTGAAAAAGACCAAGGAGGCAAACTCAATATTTTTAGTATCAGAATTATTATTACAACACTTGAAACCAGAACCGAAGAGGAATAAAAAATTAATACACTTTTTAAAACTCTCCTCACAATAAAGCCTAATAGTGCAGTTTTGAGAAGTGGATCTACTTTTT
>JAHREE010000214.1:388034-436281 GCA_033628505.1 Tringa tobata
AAGGAATCCCTCATTATAGCATTGAAACTCCTTTTCACTCCTAATTTGGAGAGTGGGGAAAGAAAGCAAATGGACTACAGTTGTACCTGAAATTTAGTGCATTTTCTCACATTTTCATAATTGTGGTTTGAAAATGGATTGGATCAGTTGCTGTCAGAATAAAAAAAAGATAGAATTCACTTTCATTTGTATACTTTTCTATAGTATTTTCTTAACATCTTGTGAAGATTAAAGTTCTTCTTGTGACAGTATCCATACTAATTGATGTAGATGGTTTCATTTTTAAGGTCAGAGATCCAAAACAAAAGGAGGCTAACTGAGAGAAACCAGTAACTTTAGAAGGACTGACAATAAGATAGTGTGTGAGTTATGAAGTTTTTTCTTATTGAATATAAGCAATGGAGTTGCACCAGCAGAAGTCACTGAAGCACCAAAATACAGTGTGCTCATTTCTCGGGGGAACAGAGATGGCTACTTATCTGTGTCTTAACAAGGATTTCCCATTTCAGTGGGAAATACTGTCTAGGGAGTTCTAAGGCAGTTCAAAGCTGTTTCTGATTTTCATTTTGACTTCTAAGCCTAGAGTTTGAAATGGTCATATTTGATCTAGCTGTTCTGCTGAAGTGATTGACAATGATTTTATTTGCTGCTTAATATTCTTCATTTCAGTATCTTGCAAGTAGTAAATGTGGCCAGTATGTTGACATTGGAATTCTAGCGTCTGATTTGCAGAAAACCTACAGGTAAGCAAAGATTTGTATTCTTATGTTCTACACTCAGAATACAGAATATGTTATTTATGTTTTCTTTGCATTTGTGTATTTCTAATCAGAATTTTAATGGTTTTTTAATGTTAGCTTCATTACCAGTTGTTGAGGTTGATTGAAATGGCAAGATCATCCCTTGCTTAGGATGCTGACAGGTCTTGGGATTTTGTTTTGGTTTGGTTTTCCTTTGTCAGCTATTTTATAAAAGCAAATAAATAAAATATACTCTTAGTAAGTGAAGATAAAAGGTTGATGATTTTTGTTTGCAGTTAAGAATGCTTAATGAATTTTCTCATAGTGACTATTGTTGATTATCACAGTTATTTCTTGCTGGACTGTTCTTTCTAGACCATATTCCTGTATCCACATGTTCTTGTTTGAATTAAAATAAAAAAATCAGTACTGTTGTGAAATAGAATACAGTCTGCTCATTTCTCTATATCTACAGTTAAAGAGGACCTTGCTAATTTTTACTAAATATATCTTTAGAAACCAGTATAGTTTAGTGGTTTTGTTTCATCCCAGTGATTGAGCTATTCCAGGCTTAAGAAAAAACAATCACTTTTTCACATAGTTGGTTTTTAATAGGAACTTGGGTAGAAACTTGGGTATCAACTTACAATGTATTTTTTCCACTGAGAATGACAGTATGTTAGGGGGGAAAAGCAGTTGGTATAACTTACTTATTTTGTGTTTTTTCAGTACAGAATATGGACGAAGAAAAAGAAATGCTTTTAGAATACAAGTGGAAAAAGGTAGTTCTGTTAGTATTTTGTCCAAGACGCCAAATTCTTTGATTATGTTTTGGCTGTTTTCTTATCGTGTTTGAACTTTTTCTTTCAGTATTTGGAATAATCAGTAATGAAAAAGAACGTGAAGATTTAGCAGTCTTAGAAGCTGAACATGTGGCAAAAAGAGCAAGACAACAAGAGAAAAACGAGTAAGAAGAATTTTTACCATTAGATTACTTTGATAATGCTGATAGTATTACCATTTCTTAAAAGTTTTCTGTCTTCATGCTATTAATTTTTGGTAGTTTCAAGGTTACTGATAGATCCTTGATTTCCCATAGGCTTGTCTTCATCAGAAGTTACCTGTAGCTGATGGAGGCACTTTTTTCACTGAAGATGAGCAGATACTAGAGCCAATCATGATTTCTCTGTTATGGGGAACAGACTAGTGGGCATCCTTCCTTGGGGCTTTTCTGATAGTTTTCCACATAAGGCCCCAGTCCTCATGTTATTCCTTTCCTTTGTTCTGTTCTTAATGTTTCTTGGGTGTGAGAGGTACTAGCTAAGTCTGAGAGATAAGACTGCAAGACAGGCTATTCAGAGTAAATTGCCACTGGTTATGAGGTTGGAATTGTGATTTCCTAACTCTTAACCCTGTGCATAGTTTCATGGATCATTCTGTTTTCTCTAATCTGTGACAGATATTAAGGGTTTCCCAGGAAATTAGGACATTGTAATTAGAAGGATTAGTCTAGTTCAGCAGTGATGTGCTGCTACTTCCCTTGTGCCAGCATTGGTGATTCTGTCATCTCTTGATGAACTGAATCAGAGTGATCTCACATCACTTTGGTTTAGAACTATCTTTCAGCCAGGTTACCAAGTTGATCCAACTCATCACAAGCTTGGAAAGGATGCATTTTTTAACTCTTCATAGTAGTAAATTTAGAATGTGCTAGTCAGGAGTTTTTGTCCAGTCTCTACATATCATGGTTGTGGGGAACCATGTTGTGGAAGTTGCACTTGTTATGTTTTATGTCTCAATTGCAGTTCTGCTCTGATACATTAATAGTTTTTTTGCCTTCCTTCCCTGTAAAGGACTGCAGGAAGTGCCACAGATGTCTCTGATGATGATGATTATCCAGAAGATCTAGTAAGTTGTATTTTTATTATGATTGTTTGTATTTGGATAACACATGATACTATGTTGTGAAATTGCAATGCACTTGGAGAGTTTAAAAGTGGAGATGAAGATGAGGTATAGCTAGAGTTGGCACTTCCAACTGAGAATCTACAGGGCTAAAAGGAGTCTGTTTTCTGAAGAAAAAGGAAATGCTTTTTGAGGAAAGCACACTGGGAGCCCAGTGAGGGCTGACTCACTGACATCCAGTGAGGACGCTGACTGAGGTTTATGAAAATTTTCACTGGTGTCTTAATATAAATAACCCAAATTGTAACTTGTGTGTTTTCTTTAAAATATGTGAATCTGCAGTCTACAAATCACATGAACAGTTCCCTGCTGAGTTTATACAAGAAAGGAAATCCCGATTCTGTCCCGACAACGCCAAAAAATGAAGCAATGGAAACCCCCCCTCCTGTGCAAAGAGCTCCTCAGACAAGCACCCTCTTGCCAGGAACGCGAGTTGAAACCCGCATCTCTGAAGGTGGCTGGTTCATTGACAAAACTCCCTGTGGAAAAGACTTTTTCATTGACCTTTCTGAGGATGGAGAAGGAGATGAGAAGAAGCTGATTTCTGAGGTATTGTGTTTTACAAACTCAGTGTGGTTTTAAGTAGCAAGTGTGAATATAATTTCCTGCGTGATATGACAGGCTTTTGAAGGTTGATAACTAGGATCGAAAGGACTGCCTGTCTTTCTGGATTTTTAAAGTATTTTTATTACAAAAATGCATGCTGTGTTTAAAGATAGTGAACGCGTTAAGTAAAAGGGAAAGAATGGCTTAAGCCTAGGAGTACTTGTTTTCAGCTTGGTAGCTGCAGCAGAAAGGGCTTAGCCCATTTTTCTGCTGCATCAGAGGTGATTTTGAACCTTCTGGACCATTTCAGGTATGTTTGTGGGGGAGGTAAAAAGTCACAAAGTTATGAAATTCATCCATGTTTTTTGAGGAAAATGTAGTGCTCAGTATTAGGGAGACCCAGGTTAGTGCCTGTACTGAGAGAAAGAAAAATGGAACTTAGCTGGTATTTATTTGTTTGCCAGTGACCAGCCTAACTAGTCAGAAGGCATGTGGCTTGCTGTAGCCATAGCATGTAATCTCCCCTTAGCCAGTGATTAAGGCTTAGTGAGCCTGGGGAAAGCAGAAGTTTTTTGGGTGGACAAGAGTTTGGGAAGTTGAAAGGAAATTGCATTGATTTATAAAGCAATTAAAAATAGGTCCTACTCCTTATCCAGACATGTTGCCCACTTTATGACCCACCCTGACCCCACTCCCCATTGTTTTTTCTTATTTAGAAAAAAAACAACTTTGTTTAGCTATTGAAAACTTTCCTTTTATGTATGGGAGATAACATTTATCTTATGTGGCTGACCGGACATTTTGGCAGGATGCTCTTCTTTATGTGAAGGAATAACTACATTTACATCTACCTTTCTGATCACAGAAAATGCTTATTGAATAGGCAGAATTGACAAATCATCCCTTTATCATAGTAGTACTGCATCTTCTTCTATAGAGAAATTGAATAAAAGGGAGATCTTCAAATTGTAAAATGTTTGCAATACTGCATTCTAAAAAAAACCACAAACCCCTCTTTCATTAAACTTCTTTTTTTTTTTCCTTTTCTCCTGTATTAGTCCTTTTCTTACATGCCATTAACTTGTCAGCACTAAATAATGTTTTCTTACAGCCACTGATGACTTACTAGTAATTAAAATTGCATCCATTGATATGGTTTTAGTTGTCCCCAAAGTGGATTGCTCTGTGGTATACAAATAACTGGTGTTTGATTTTGGTTAGTGGTTTGGTGGTTTTGGGGGTTTTTTTGCTTATAAGTACATCTTAGGAAAAGCGTGACTGGTGTAATTAACCCTTTGAAAAAAAGGCAAATCTTATGTTAGAAATAAGGATTCTCTACAAAAAGAAGGGGTTAAATTCCTGCCTTGCTTATCTTTATTCATATAATATGTGTGAGTTAAGCATCATAGACATTTACACATTTTGTTCTTTTAAGTATTTGAAGAAATTCACTGACTTGGAAGGTTTTGTGTATATAATTCTGGTTTTATGCCCTAGAAATCAACAGAATTTTCTGTCTTGGAGAGTGAAAGAAAGAAGACAAAGGGTAAGAGAACAAAAAGGAAAAAAGAAGAATTTCCAGATGTAGATGAAGAAATCGGTGCCATCTTACTTAAAGAGAAAGGTGAGAAGTTATTTTTGGTGTGCTGCTCCAAACAAAGAGATGGCATTTTTCTGAGATACAGAGAAGTATTTTACACTGAGGTGCAGAGAAGTGACCTTGAGTGTTTTGTTAAGAAATTTAGCCTTAATATTGTACTAATCAATATTCCTGTCCTGTCTACTACAAAAAAATAATACTCCTCCTTGTACTTACCTATTTGTTTAGGCTGAGTTCTTTCTTGTTTGGTGTTAGCAACTACTATGATGCCATGTCTAAATTTGTGTGACTTTTTTTTTTTTTACAGTTAGAAGTAAGGGACTGGAGCTTTACCATCCCTCAGTGAAGTTTGAGGATGTAGGAGGCAATGATGAAACTTTAAAGGTCAGTTAAAATTGTAATTGTGAGACACAGAATGCATGAAAAATGACAAACAAGAAATCTGGTCCTGAGAATAACTGCTTATACCAACAGCAACAAAGTTTTAGGTGTTTTTTCTTTGACTAATCTCTCTGAAAGCAGTTACTGAAACGATTAATAAAGAGAACTTTTGGCCAGTCTATAAAATTAGCAATCTATGACACTGATTTCTTCAATTTAAATGGAATTATCTCTTGCCCCTATCAGGAAATTTGCAAAATGCTTATTCACGTCCGTCACCCTGAAGTCTATAACCACTTAGGTGTGGTTCCACCTCGGGGTTTCCTTTTACACGGACCACCGGGATGTGGAAAGACACTGCTTGCACAGGCCATTGCTGGGGTGAGATAACTTTAAATTTACAGTTTCTTCTGTTTCTGAATTATATTTAGAGAGAAATGAAATAATCCTCCTTCATGATAGACTAGATCTTTTTCTCTTTTTTTATCTCTTTTCTCTTCTTCCTTTTTTAGTCTAAAATATATCTGTTTTCACTTCCTATGTTTAAATTCTATCTGAATCTGTACTTGATAGAAACTCATGTGAAAAGGGGGTGTAGTGACAAGGTTTTATGTTTGACTTAATTGTTTCGAGGCGTTCCCAAGACAGCAATATAGGCATTGGTATTGAGGAGACTATACATGGAAGATACTTTTAGTTAAATTGAAGTCTGGTCTCAACCATATTTAAGAGGCATTACATTGATTGTATTGGGTGGCATCCATTAAACGGTGTTTTTTGAATTCCAGAACTGGGTGTTACCTTGCCTATGTCAAGCTAATGTCTCCAGTGCATATGACATTATTGATAGCTTGGTGTGTGGTGGGGCTGCTGTGCTGCTCTGTGCCTGTCTTGGATATAAATCTGGGAGCTATTTAGGGCTATTCAGGGGTAACCATGGACATTTCTTTGTCTCTAATACAGTTGTTGCTTAAATGTCACATTACAACCTTAAATTTATATGTGTGTAAGTTACAAGCTTTTGTAGTACAGCTTTTATCTTTGAAATAAAATACTGATATTTATTACTTAAGTGTTGGTTAGACACTTCTGACACCGTATGTCAAGTGTTTTTACTCAAAAGACTTGGTTTTTTTTATTTCTTTTTAATGCCTTACTGTAAAAAGGTAGCTGTTGAATTAATCTGTGATATTGAGTACTTCAGCTGGTGTTCGTATCCTGGAAGGTTACTAAATTTAGGGGAAGAAACATGACACAAGTGAAGAATTTTCAGAGATGAGATAAATTTAATGACTACTTCTTAAATCTTATTCTTAAATAAGATATTGTCAATAGTTGTTCAAGGCAAATTATCTCCTCCAAGCCCCAGATGGTGACTACCATATGTATAAATTAGGATTTTTTTAATGTATAGTTCAAAGAGCTTGAAATAGGCTGCAACTACCTGTAGTACGACTGGGTTACAGTCTGCCCAAGTTACAATTTTATTTATTTATTTTTAAAAGTACAAAACCTTGACTGTGAGTTTTACAAGTATCTTAATGTCCAGTCCTGCTTGGATATATCTGGAGCAAGACTAGGGGAACCAAACCTGGCGGGGATCTCTTCCACACTAAGTAATGTTTGTTACAGGTGGAAATAGACAATTTTCTCAAGAAGGGAGCTCAAGCATGAACTGAAATACATGTGTTATGAAGGATGGAGCAGGGGACCAAGGTGCAAAGCTCTTTGGCAGGCACAGTCATTTTCTAACTGAATTAGAGAAACCTAGGGTTTGTACCCATTGCTGTTCACTTGGCTGAATGGCTCAGACCCATTTTAAATCAGAGGGTGCTATTCGTATTTTTAAAGAGCTCTTTAGGATCTAGTCTTGACTATGTATGTAATCTTTGGGTGTAAAACATGTCATACTGGAAAATCCTCTAGGACAGCCAACGTTTCTAACCTCTGGATGTATCATACAACATTCCTTGTCTCTTTCAGGAGCTTGAGCTCCCGATGCTGAAAGTAGCAGCAACGGAGATGGTGTCTGGAGTGTCAGGGGAATCCGAGCAGAAACTGAGAGAACTCTTTGAGCAGGCTGTGGTGAGGCGCCCATTGGAAATACCACTGTGAATTGTTTGTCCTTTTCTTTGTAAAGATTCATACTTGGTTGCTGTGGTTTGAATTTGAGTGAATATTAGTGAGTGAATCTTTATATTGCTGCACACAAGTCATAGTGTCTGCCCTTCTGTGACCAGAATTCCATTGTACTTGATGTTGTGCTGTCATAGAGTACAAAGATTGCTATTCTGAAATCTTGACAAAAGATAATTCATCAGATCAATGTAGAGCGAGCAATATAAATTATTTACCTATGTGGAGCTGCTTGGCTTGATGTATAAAAACCAAAAAGATGTAAAGAGCAGTTCACTGTGCTTTTTTATTACAAGGTTTTTTTGCTGTTATTGTATGGCATGGAATTTGAGTGAATGTGAGAGACTTAAGACTTTGGGGATTTTGGTATAAACTAAGAAATTTGGGAGAAATATCATAAAAGCAGGAGTCAAGATACATGTGAAGTCTTGCTTTGGTGCAACTTCCAGATTTATTAAGAAGCAAAAAACCAGACAGGTTGAGATAATTTTCATTTTTAAAAATGCAGAGTTTTTTTGTTGGTGTGGGGTTTTTTTTTTTAGTATGTGGCTAATGTTACATTTCATGAGGACAGTTTTTCTTCCTCACCTCTGAGAATGTTCTGGTTTTCCAACTTTATTTCGTTTTTCTACTCTCCCCCACAACTGTAGGTGTTTATGTTCCTGTAAAAAAAAGAATGCTAACCAGGGCAAAAAGATTGATTGCATAGCTGTTAGATTATTATGTTTCCGGTTCGTACTGCATTTATATTTTTAGAAAGCCTTTTTAAGATGGTGTTTAGAATAAAATTAAATAAGTGATTGCACAGAGTTTTTAGAAATTATGTGCCTCTTGTATGTGTAGCAATTGAGGGGAGGTTGCTCTAAAAGTTATTTTTGAAGAAATTAAATGTATTGCGTAAAACATGTTTAAAAATAAAATCTGTTGCCTTTCTTATAGTCACTCACATTCACTTCAGGAGCTTTTCCACTTAATTTTTGCAACAATTTTTGTGAAGGTAAAAAAAGACATAGTTCCACTCTACATGGTTCATACACTGTGGAATCTTTTTATCTTTATAGTCTTTATAGCTTAGTTTCATTTTTCCCTTCTCAGACAGCAGGAAGGTGAGTGACAACTAGATGGCGCAGTTGCTGTCTGATAACAATGCATGGGGTTTAAAATACTTTTTTTTAATATGATTCTAGTATTTTTTTAAGCTGATTCTAGTATTTTCCTTTAGTACTCCTTTTCACTACTAGTGCTTTTTGAGAATATTAATAATGTTATCTCAGTGAAACACCACTTTTCATTAGAGTAGTTATTATTCTGTATTAGTGTTGGGTTTTTATTAACATGAAGTACATGGAATTTTAAAACACTTGTAGGAGTTTCTCATTCCTCAGTTTTCCTCTTTGAACACAGTCAGGCTCTGTAGTAATCTTGAAATTGGCAGATCATTTTTCATGACCACCTACTGCTCCTTTTGTTTCATTACGTGTGTCAGTAATACCAGCTCTTGACATTCCACAGCTCTAATGTCACTAACAAAACAAACAAACAAAACAAATCAGACTTTCTTGTCTGATTTTCTTTTTTTGGGCTTAAGCAAGTAAGCAGTCACAGTGGAATATTTATGGAAAACATAAAGCAACTGAGAGCTACATTTAATTTTTAAACAGTATATAGACACATTTTGAATATCATGCCTTAATTATTTCATAGCCTCAGCTCAGCCCAGTTTCATAGTCTGGCGGCTCTCCAGATAGTAAGAACAACAGAAGTTTTCTGGGACAGGTTAATTGTGCAATTGTGTTAATTGACTTAGAGTAATAGTTATAGAACAGAAGAATCTGAAAAAAAATTCTCTCTCATAATGCACTATGTCAGTGTAGGTTTGCAATTATTAATGTTTTTTGTTCTTAGACCAGTGCACCGTGTGTCCTTTTCATTGATGAGATTGATGCGATCACCCCAAAAAGAGAAGTTGCATCAAAAGACATGGAGCGGAGGATTGTTGCTCAGTTCCTGACTTGTATGGACGGTTAGTTTCAGGAATGTGGCTACTAAACTATACTTTGTAATTATCAGGCTCACTTTCTGCTTTCCTTCAGTAATGACTTATGGTTACTTTTGGGGAGACTGTGGTAATAATTTTTTGTATTTTGGTACAGTTTACCTAGGGGTGGAGGGAAGATTCTAATAAATTTGAGGGGACGTTACTACATTATTTTCACAGTGGTCTGTATAGTATTATATAAGCCTGTCTGTTGTATAAACAGGTAGAATGGGAAAACATGTCGAGTGTCAATTGAAATGCTTATTTTGGATTGACTGCAAAATGCAAATTCTAGGAAGGATGAACAGCAGTTTAGTTTGACTGTTGGTTACTTTCTTTGCCTTTCTTAATATTGTGGTGTGCTGCAGAAACAGAGGCACACAGATATCGGAGCAAAGTTGAGAGGGTGAGTATGAGTACTAACTTCCTTCCTTCCTTCCTTTAGACTTGAATAACGTGGCTGCCACCACCCAAGTCCTTGTCATCGGAGCAACGAACAGGCCTGACTCACTGGACCCTGCGCTGAGGCGAGCAGGAAGATTTGATCGAGAAATTTGTTTGGGGATCCCAGATGAAGCAGCAAGAGAAAAGTATGTGTTATAAAGTTTAAGCTGTTTTTTGAATGCTCTTAGCATTATGGTAACGGGTTTTCAGGAGCCTTAACAGTATATATGATGGAATAAAATATATCCTTTCTGTTGTTCAGGAAGATAACATTCTGTCTTTGGTGCTCCCTATATAACTATTATATTAGGAACACAAATAAAGCATAGCCCATTTGTTAGTCCTCTCAAGCACGTACCTTAAGGAAAAGGCTTAGATTCTTCTATTCCATTCCTCGTGGAAATGCATCAGTCCAAGCATCAAGCTGAGCTGCAGTCATCCTGTTATATATAACTGGCAGTTTTTACTCCAAAGATATGTCACACACACCATTTATTTTTTCACATTTTTTTTTCTTTTTTAATTAAAAAGGAACTTCTACTCGTTTCTACAACAGCAGAAAACACAGGAAGGGAAGTATAAAAAACAGCTGTGGCTTATCTTGTTATGGGAAGGAAAGAAAGGTTAAAGGATAAATTCCTTCTAGGTCAATTAATCTTATTTCTAGGTTGAAAAAGCTGACTATTCTGCTTGCAGCATTGCTCACTGTGTTGTTAGCGCTGCTGTCCATTATTCCACCCTTTCTCTCCACCCCACTTTTGGCCGTGCCTTTACTATTTTCTTTTTTTTTCCTCACTCCAGATCTACAGCCCCTATAGTAATTATGTTCCTCTTGGTTATGGGAAAGTGTGCAAGGGGTAGAACTAAAGAGTTGACTGATGGGAGTTCTGATTTGATGATATTTCTTAGGTTCGTGTTAAAATATGATTTTCCCAGAAAGAGCAGTGTTTCAAATGGGAAAGCCATCATGGTGCATAGAGATTGTTCACAAGTTAGAGTGTGGTCACATTTGTTCATATTATTATTTTTTACAATTGTTTGTGTTTGTGTTCCTGGAGGTGTAGGCCGACAGGAACTGTTGATTTTATTTTCTTCTTTAAATTATCCCCAGTCTTTGACCTTTTGTTTTGGTTTTGGGGTGGTTTTTGTTGGGGAGTTTTGTTCCTTTTTTTAAAATAAAAGGGTCATATAGAAACAGAAGTCCTTATAATGTGCTGATTTACCACATAACGAATCAGTCTTGCTGAAGGCATGATTTGAACTGTTTAGTTGTGGTTCTACAGCCTGAAGGGGGTGGAGTAGGATGAGGAGATGCACCTGGAAATCTTGCTTTACTTGCGGTATTTTCTTGTGCATGTATGAAGTACACGAAGACCAGTAATATCGGTAGGACACAAATTCAGCATAAGCCATCTACAGTTCTTAACTTTTTACACTTTGAGTCACTTGATTAGCTGCATCTGTTGTCAACCAGGTTGAAAAATTCTTGAGAACCAAGCTAATTCCACTAATAAAGATTTAAATGAGAGATGATGGAACTTGCTAGTAGGGGAGGCAAACAGATGAAAGGTATTATTTCAGAGTTTTGAATAATTTAATATTAACCTCATTTTTTTCATAACTATTCTGTAGTTACATTACTTGATCTGGAATAAACTAGTTTTCATTGGAACTAGAAAGTATGTTAATGATCTTCACTTCTTTGGTTTGTGCTGCCTTTTAAAAATATTTTCCCAATGAAGTGATGTTTGACTGTTTTAAACAAATTGATTTGATCCCTTTGCTCAGAGTTCTTCAGCACCTGCATTTGTGCAGTGACATTGGCTTTTGTCTTTTTTTTTTTGACTATTCATGTAGTTTTCAGTTGTCCTTTGCTTAGAAGAACAGCAGAAAGTCTTGCTGGACCTTGAAGGAGGTTTTTAAAGCTTCAGCCTTGATACAGAGTGAAAAAACTCCCATTAAAAAAAAGAAAGCATGAGGCCTAGCACTTCACTGTCAGTTTGAGAGAGCTTTTGTGTTAGTGATGGAATGGCATGGGCAGGTATAACTTTTCCTTTCGTATGAGGTAATACACGAGGTGTACGTACACATAAGCTGGAAATCTTACTGGGGACACAGGAAATGTCCACAGTTGCATGCGACCGATAGCGGTAGGGGAAAGACACTGAAGATTAAAAGACAGAGCTCCTCATATAGTCTGATTTCATTTGCTCCTCACAGAATATTTTGTTTTGGATGTTCTCCAATAAATAAATAAAAGTGGGATGGAACAGACAATGCAGACTAAGGTTGTCAGGAATACAGGCTTAAATATCTCAATGGAGAACTTGTGCACATCTCTGGTACAGTCTGAGGTCTACTCTGTCAATTTTGAATCACAAACTAAGGTCTAAAGAATCTATACTATTTAGATTCAGCAAAACTAGCTTTTACCCACTGATTGATGTTGCGTGGTTGATGCTGTTGGTTTTTCTTTAAGATCTGAAAGGAAATACATAGCATAGTTTTGTGGGTTTCAGTGTCAGTTGAGTGAAAACTGTTTCCACTGTACTATTTCAGTTCACGTGGACTGAAAGAGACTTTAAATTAATGCTATTTGTTTCCATAAGAAAATAAAAAAAGCTGCACCTTCATCTTTATTTTATTGTTCTTTTTCCTCCCTACTTGATTAGAATTCTTCGTACTTTGTGTCGAAAACTTAAACTCCCAGAGTCCTTTGAATTTCATCAATTAGCACGGCTGACTCCGGGCTACGTAGGGGCTGATCTGATGGCACTTTGTCGCGAGGCAGCCATGTGCACAGTGAGCAGGATCCTGATAAAATCCGAGGAGCAGAAAAGGAAACATGTACATGCTGGAGGAAACACAGCTGAGGAAAGCACGGGAACAGGAACAGACATCCTGGTGGAAGAGGATACCAAACAACTAGAACTTCCTCCTCAGGTATTTGTTCCTTGAAGCACGTGCCTCCGGTATCTTAAGAACTGAGCCATTTTGTAGTTGTGAAAGTCATTGCTCATAAAATTTTAAAGACCTATGCCCTGCTTAATATTAAATTTAGATTTAGAAATATTGCCTCCTAAGCCAGAAGTTTAACTCCTAATGACACATACAACGGGTCTGAATAAATGGCTTGTAAAAACTCAGACATTTAAAAAATCATGTTAATATTTTATACAAGGTGTCTTATTTCCCTTGGATTTTTCATTGTTGTCTGTGTTATGTTGTTTTGTTTTCTAGCAGACCAGATTTTTAAATAGTTGCTATATCTCTCTTCAAAAGTGTATTGACTGCAAGAGAATTGTAAAAATAATTGCAAAAAATGCTCACTTTCACTGAGCATTTACCAAGCTGATTGATGTGTCCTCAGGGAAATAGCTATTATGGGGCTCTTCCCTGACCTGGTGTAGTTACAGTTAGCCAAAGTCTAGAAATATTTATGCAGTTTACATTTTATCTCTAGCTATGTGATTACTTGGGCATGTGGTGTCTAGTACCTATAGCAAGTTTAAGAAAGAGTATTTTTGACTATCCAGTAGAAAAGTTTGGTTAGCAACACAAGTTAAGCTGCTAATGTGCAGTACAGCTGGAATTCTGTTGCAGAAAATAGCACTTCCAGTGCCAGAATTATTCTGTCGTCCAAGTAACACGCTGTGGTCAATGAACCAGAACATATTTATATAGAAATTCCTGTCCCTCCTTCTTGAAATTTTAAGTGTAGGCTTCCCAAAGATTTGCCTGGAGAAGTAAACCAGAGTGGTTTTAAATCCACATTGTACTCTGATTCTGGTTTTAGAAGGACTGTCAAAGCAAACTGTTGCTGTAATTAACAAAAAGCAGTGTAAAAAGCTGTAGTAAGCCTTTGTATGAGAGTAACATAATCATACTGGATTCCTCCCAGTGTTTTCTGGGGCCTGATGTAGCCAAAAGCAAGCGGGGAGGGGCAGGTAGTCGAAGCTCTTATCAACATCACCATGATCAAAGGGGTTATTGAGGATGAGGAAGTCTAATCCTAACAGAGCCATGTTTTGATAGCTGGCAGGAGGTTGACATAGTCTAATACAGCCTATTGTCATTAAACCCACTACATTATGTTTATAATGGAAAAAATAAACATACAAAACCTTTAAAAGTCATTCACACAATTCAAGTAAACAAACCCAGTGGTCTCAGCTATTTCAGAGTTTCTCTTAATGGTTCTGTTAAGGAGAGAGGGCTTAAAATTAATATCAGACACTATAAACACTTCTGTTTCTTTGTGGTCAGTTGTAGAGTTACCTCAGCTGCAACGAATAGGAGGTGGTGCTTTTCCCATATACTGCTGTAGGAAAAAAATATGGAAAAGTTTTACTTTTTTTTTTTTTTTCTTCTCCTCTATCTTATAATGAATATCCTGGTATAGTTCTATTTGTGGTGCAGTATCAATTTGCTTTGATCCTGCCTTTCTGTATTAGAACAGGGATGTATTTATGTTATGAAGTTATAAGGTTCTTTGATCTGCTATTTTCTCATACAATTTCCCCAGTAAGGAACTGATTGGGGAAACTGGAACGTCTCTGCCTGGGGCACTGTGGTCTGAACAATGGGACAGCATTGGAAAGCATTGCCCTGGATCTCTCTTCTCTTTGCCCAAAGTTTATCAGGGCCTGGTTACAAAACCAGGTCTAATCAGTCTGAGGAAATGACTTGATGACTTGGAATCAGATTACATTAAATAAAGGTGTATAATCTAAAAGTGTGTTAAGAGTAACTGAATATTCTGCAAATTGTTGAAATTGTGCTGTTCAGCAGAGTTGTTTGTTTCTCTTGAGATTAATTTCTTATTAAAAGAATACATGTAATTAATACATATTTTGGAAATTTTGGCATGGAAAGAACTTTCTCCTGATCAGTGTGGGAGAAGCAGTAGGGAGAATATGAAGACAAAATACACATGCTCACTCTGTTTCTGTGTTATCTAAGTCAAGATTGTAGTCTGTTAGCTCAGTGCTTTCACAAGGGTTAAATGTACCTAGTGCTCTCCTGGAATGTTTTTATCATTGATGTTGATGTTCAATGTTATTTTGCATATTTTGTGTATACTGAACATAGTAATTTATTTTATAGTAATTAATATTACAGTTGAAGCAAGCATTGCTTTGAAAAAGCCCTTAAAAAAGGTTCTTAAAATCTAATCCAGTGCCTAATCTTTTTCTCTCCCTTTCCATGGATCCTAAGGATGAATTGCACAGACTTTTGGATTTGCTGAAAAACCAAGACCCGTTGCCTGAGGAGCAGCTGCAGAAGCTGTGCATTGAGATGAATGATTTTATTGTTGCGCTGTCATCAGTGCAACCCTCTGCCAAGAGAGAAGGCTTTGTCACAATTCCTGATGTGACATGGGCAGATATTGGAGCCCTGGAGGATGTTCGGGAGGAGCTGACTATGGCAATATTGGTATGCTTTAACCTCAATTTCAAAGATTTTTTGCACTTCCTCTTATGCAGGAAATAAAGTATGCTTGTTTAGGTTTTAATATTTATTTAAGGTATAACGTGCTGCCCAGGAGTTCTAACATGCTACAAACTAGAAATTTTGAAACATCTTCATTTAAAATAGTCAGACTTCTATAATTTGCTTTCAAATTTGTTACAAGTCTGGTGCATGTATTTAACATTTCACTTACTGAAAAATGAAAGCAGGAATACAATAGGTTCGTTATTACTGAATCTTACGTGTTCTACGAGTTTTATACCAGTAACCTGGGAGTGTTGGTTGATGAGAAGCTCAACACAAGCTGGCAATATGTGCTTGCAGGCCAGAAAGGTCCCCACATCCTGGGCTGCATCCCCAGCAGTGTGGCCAGTAGGGCGAGGGAGGGGATTCTGCCCCTCTGCTTGGCTCTGGAGAGACCCCACCTGGAGTACTGTGTCCAGCTCTGGAGTCCTCAGCACAGGAAGGACATGGACCTGTTAGAACAGGTCCAGAGGAGGCCACAGAGATGCTGCGAGGGCTGGAGCCCCTCTGCTGTGAGGTCAGGCTGAGAGAGTTGGGGTTGTTCAGCCTGGAGAAGAGAAGGCTCTGGAGAGACCTTAGAGCCCCTTCCAGTCCCTAAAGGGACTACTGGAGAGATGGGGAGGGACTCTTAATCAGGGAGTGGACTGATAGGCTGAGGGATAGTGGTTTTGAACTGAAACAGGGGAGATTTAGATTAGATATTAGGAAGAAATTCTTCCCTGTGAGGATGGAAAAAGGCAACTGAAACTTGCCCAGAGAAGCTGTGGGTGCCCCATCCCTGGAGGTGCTCAAGGCCAGGCTGGATGAGCCTTTGAGCACCCTGGTCTAGTAGGAAGGTGCCCCTGCCCATGGCAGGGGGGTGGAATTAGATGATCTTTAAGGTCCCTTCCAACCCAAACCATTCCATGATTCTACGAATAACCTTAGTTATGCAACTGCCGCACAAACAGTTGGAGACTACTTAGCTGGAAGGTTAGCAGCCTCACTGCCAGTCAGAGGAATACATGACGCTAACACCTTCAGATGAGAATTTAGGTAAATAAAATCTCTGCCTCTGAATAATGGTGCTTATGGTGCAAGATAGTAAGATGCTGATCGACTGTTTGTTCTTTTAGCCTATAAAAAAATGGAATAAAGAACTTGCTTATGAATGATTTTTCATCTAGCTGTAACTGAAATGTAGAGTTTGGTGTTAGCTTTTGATCACAGATAACTGATAATTTCTTTTATAGGCACCGGTGCGAAACCCAGAGCAGTTTAAAGCTCTGGGCCTGACTACTCCAGCTGGTGTCCTACTTGCAGGTCCTCCAGGGTGTGGCAAAACACTCTTAGCCAAGGTAATACATTTTCTAAACGTCTATAAAATTACTGGAGAACCTTCCTGTAGTGGATGTGTTTGTAGGAATGACTGAATCTGGATGATACAGAAGTTGGGTTTTTGCACCACTTCCCATCAGAAAATTAAATTTGGGCCTCTGTGCTGAAGTTACGTGGTTTTGTTGTCATTACAATTTTGCTTGAATTGAGTGGGAATTACTGCGAAACTTGAAGGAATTAAGTTGGTTAAGAAGGAAGTAGCAAAGATGGGGAGAAACTCTGTTAGATAACCACTTCTATGGAATATTTCACTGTAAATAAATTATATATTTGGAAGTAGTCTACACTATTATATTTAGGTATTTTTTTAGGTATTTTTATTTCTTATACTTGCCTTACTGCAAATACTTGTGTATTCCTGCTCGAGAATTTCAGTTCTTCCCATGAAGTGCAGATAATTGTGCAAATTTCCAGATTGTCACTCATCTTTGTTTTCAAATGTTCCTATGTACTTGAGTGTCTCTTTAGCTCCCACTAATTATTAAGAATTGTTCAGCTAATATGGGGGAGGGAGTTGGGTGTGAATCTGGAACACTGCCTCATTAAATAGAGAGAACACCTTGCTAAATTCCCTGCCCCCTTCCCACTCTTAATTGCATGTAATTATACTTTGTACTGTTTTCTGTATTTACAAACAGTTGATAACTGTGTTCCTTTCCTTAAGTTTGTTTATCGCTCCATGGACAGAACTAAAGAAAACATGAAAAATGTGTGTTTTATGTACACATCTGCCTTTTCCTTTTTGATAGGCCGTGGCAAATGAGTCTGGACTGAACTTCATCTCTGTGAAGGGTCCTGAACTGCTAAATATGGTACGCAGTAATCATCGTGTTTCTGTTATTTATGGAATTCTTCTCCAAAGCGTGGGGAAATCAAAATTCCTGATAGTTACACAACCAATACTGGTGCAACTGAAGTTGCCTCATTTAACCTCTACTTCAAGTTTTCAGCAGTGAAGTTGTTCATGTGAAATGGAAAAAGCTGTCTGGGTAGTTTAAGTGTGTATCTTGGTTTAAATTACCTGGCAGATGGAGCATTCTTGACTGAAGTAGGATTTCTAACTGGCCAACTGTATACATGCCTCATTGCTTTTGTGTAGATTAGGAAAAAGAACAAAAATTCAAATCTATAGTGAGAGAACAATTGGTGATGAGTAACCGCAAATCAGCAGCTTTCGCTAAGCAAAATGAACTTTTCAGCCTCAAGGTTTAGAAATGTGTTCTGCCAGTCATTTTAGATTCTTAATGGACATTTGCAACCTTGGAAAGCAGTGTGCTTTTTAGTTGGTCAAAGTGATTTTTAAAGATTTTAAAATGTTAACAGGTACAAGTGCTGTGGTCTGAGTTTTTGAAGCACTGGACTGAGAAGTGTTGTGATAAAACTTCAGTCCCTTTTTGAGTTAAGAGAATGTGTTGAACTGAGCAAAAGAGCAGCAGCCCACATCTCAGAAGACCACAGCAGTTGCCTGCTTATCAATAATGTGGAAGTTAAAAGCAAAACACTGGATGTGGTAATTATTTTCCCAAACAATTTTTTGGTTGTACTTCAAGTACTGATACAGGAAGGAAGTAAAACTCTAAGGTAATGAGGAGCCCTACTTCCTTATGGAGTCAAGAGAAAATGTCTGGCTGTGATTCAGAGACTGTGTTAAGGCATAAATTGTATCAAAGCATGTTCTTTTGGGAAAAAAATTAAGTGTTTGCATTTACAAATTGGCGACCCTCATCCCTGCAGTTTAGTATTCAAAGTGAAATTCTGGCTTACTGTTCAGTCCCCTACCACTAACACTGATGTCTTGGGGCAACTACTGTATGAACCTCAGATGTTCATTGTGTTCACATTGCACACTGGATTTGTTTATGAACAGCTGAAGAATAACAGGGTCATTAGTGAAGATTGTATTTGTTAATTCCCATCAGCTGATGACAAGTTAGATTTATTCCCTGGAAAGCAAGAATTCTGTTAAATTCTGAATGGACTGCAGACTGTCAAAAGTGAGCCCATGACAACTAGTTCCCATGTAAATCTTGATCCATAAGGAAATAGAGATAACAGACTGTTATCAACAGTAAACTGGGTAGCAGGTTGCACTTCTCCCTTGCAAAGCACCTCAAATAGTGTTGAAAACTGTGATTATTTTTCAGGCAAAATCTTCATGTCTTACATTGTTTTGCTGTGATTTGTCATTTGTTTCAGTATGTTGGTGAAAGCGAACGTGCTGTACGTCAGGTATTCCAGCGCGCTAGGAATTCAGCACCTTGTGTGATATTTTTTGATGAAGTTGATGCTTTGTGCCCTCGGAGGTCTGACCATGAAGTGAGTCTCTCTTAAATTATCTCCATAAATAGATTATCTCTGTCACAGCTTTTGTGGCATCGTGCTAGCAACAGAAGTACCTGGAAAGGTACTACATTCGATATCTCCCAAGAAAAACAATCCAATAGGCTTTCGCATATTTGAAGGAAAAATATGTGGTCACATATTATACAGCTTAATATGGTTTTTAGTATGTTTATGCAGGAAAAAAAATATCCAGAGAATGTGTGTATTTCCACCAATGGCTGTGTAGAGCTGTAGGAAAAAATGAAAGAGTGGAATTTATCATGTTTAATTTATCACCAGATCCTGACAGCTGTATGCAACGGTAATGCTTGCATGAAGTATGTATTTGGTTGAACAACATGAACTGGGTCATGCAAATATTTGAGGCAGCAGCATAAGTGGAATGCTTTAGATTTCAGAGTTATTCCACCCATGAAGTTTTCTCTGTCTCGATTTTTTTGATTGTTGTTTTGGAATAGGAACTACCTACACCTGGGCTTAACTCCTACTTTGGGGAGGTGGTATTAGTGCACACTGTTAGTGTGTTGAAAGGAAAACCAATCTGTCTTTTATGCAGAGAAAATGCATCTGGTTTATGATACTCTGCTGGTGATAGATACTCTACTGGTGATTCCCACAGAGCCAAAAAAGAAGGTGTCGAGTATTGGGCACCACAATGGGCATAGATGGTAGCCAAGGAGAGGGAACAAATGGCCACAATATATTTTGCTTCTGTGGTGGCAACAGCAGGCAGCAACGTGGTGCCTAGAAGCCCGGCCCCACTCTTCACAGGCTCCTTTTGTCATATAGAGGAACTACCTGGGCGGGAGACTCCTGACTTTATTACTTGGGCTGTGAGACCAGTGACAATCCTTGGGATTCGTAATTGAAACTCAGAGGTGTTTGGTGTTTCCAAACTCTGTAATTGAACTCTTGTTCTCTACCTCCTGTGCTTTCTCTCTCTCTGTCTCCCCAACTCTAGAATGAAATTCAGACTAGGCTGTTGAGTTTGGTTATAGGATTTCATTACTATGGAGTTAACTTTTGGAGCTTTTAAGTATTTGGAGAACTTTTTTTTTTTTCCCAAAAACCCAAATATTGAGTAGTTGTGGATGTTATTGTTGAGGTAGATGGGAGAATGATTAGTATAAATATCTGTATGTTCTTCTTTAAGTGAACTCCTTCATTTTTAATGGGAAAGAAAAAGTTTGCCACGTTAAAATGTGTGGCAGTTGTGTAGGTAGTATGAATTTGGGGAGGAAACATGCTAAGAATATGACAGTAGAAATCCAGAATGCAACTACCTTGAAAGTGTGAAAAAGAAACTTTTTCTTTGAGGAGTATTTCAGGTCAGGGAGCTAGTAAATCTTTTGTTGCTTTTACTTTGAAATATTTACATTCCCACTGTTTTCCTCAATTTTGTTGACAATTTTCTCCTTTTAAAGTCAGGAGCCAGTGTCCGCGTAGTTAACCAGTTACTGACAGAGATGGATGGTCTGGAGAATCGTCGGCAGGTTTTCATTATGGCTGCCACAAACAGGCCAGGTAAGGACCTAAAAATCATAACCAAGAGCAATCAGACGTCTTTGGTTCTCTTCTAATGAAATCATGTCATCTTGAATTGTATGACTAACCTTGGTTTGTACTAAAAATTACAGTGTCTTCTCAAATCCAAACCTTTTCTGATCAATTAGTCTGTTCCACATTCTTGTGACAGTGTGAGATGAAGCAACCTCTTTAAAACATATCTTAATTAGCACCTGATACCATTGCTGTAAAATGGTTTGAAAGATCTCTGAGGTAATTGGACTTTGATCTCCTTGGAACATAAAAGAACAAAAGAGAACTAAAACATGTATTATATATTTTTTGCTGCTTGCATATATTTGGCAAATTACTGGTAATGACAAGATCCAGTTAGTTGTTTCATTCATGCATCTATTAAGTAAGGACAAGATGTGGAATTCTGATGAGATGTGGCTTAACAGGGAAATATAGTAGCAGAGCTACTCTGGATATAAATTGGAAGATAAGAAAGTTAAAATACTTGACAGATTGCTTGGGTCCTATAGATTAAGGAAAATTTGGTCTGAAATCACCTAAAATGCACAAGTATGAGGTGGGTTTGGCTTCCAATGGTCAAAAAATTCAAAGGTTTTGAGGAAAATGTTCCTGTCTCTTGAATTCTTTGCACCATGACATGCTTCTACATGGTGAAGTACGAGAAGTAGATGCTTAAATCTGTATCTGCTTGTAGAAATTCTTTGATTTAAAGTTTTCCTAGCATGAGCTTGATGATTCTGACCTATCTAATGCAATGTAGAAAAGAAAATAAGGTTATACAATGTAGGACATCTATATATAGATAGAGTTGGATGTACCAAGGGTGTTAGGACAAGTGTCATCAACTTGCCTGAGGAGAAGCTCTCTCAGTAAAGTCATTACACTGGCGCGAGTATTTATATAAAGCAGCCTTATTAGCTAATGACTCCTCTCCTAGAGGCAGATGGGTGCAAGTAGCTTAGTAGCTTTACAAGGGACATTTTAGAGTAAATGTTGCTCAGAGGGTAATTTCAACATACGAATTCTTGTGTGTGGGAGGTTTTTCCTATTGCCCATCTTTGCTGGGAATACAGATGTCTGTGCAGTTGTTAATCCGACCTTTTATAAGCCTTATACCGGAGGCGGTTTTACCATTATGTTGGTATAAAGTACCTCCATGTTTGGGGATTTATTTTGTTTTAAAAAGTCACTGTCACCTTGTTCAGCTGCAGTGATAGATGTACTGCTTTATTTTAGCAGAACAGTTAGAATTACAAAACTTTCCTGAGTAACAAGGGTTGAACCAGTATTTGAGAGAAGCTGGGAAGTTCATTAGGCATGAACTCAGTGGTGTATTACCAGCCAGTGACATTGATGAAAAAAGTTAATTTGAGGTAAAAATGCCAAACGTAAAGAAAGTGTGAAGGTGGGGATAACAAATATAATCATCACATTGAAGGGTATAAATGTCTCTTCAAATTCTGTGAATGGATATGGTGGGTCGACCCCGGCTGGCCACCAGGTGCCCACCAAAGCTGCTCTGTCTCTCCCTTCCTCAGCTGGACAGGAGAGAAAATGTATTGTGCCAAAGGAAGAGTCTTCTCTCATAAATATATTATTATTATTATAAAGAATAATAGTACTAACAGTAGGGTAGCAGTAGCTTAACCAGTTTTGGCGTCAAGGTATGTTCCTGGCACAGTTGTGACTAGGTTTTATTGTGAAATGGGGGTGGTTTATGTACCCCATGGCTGAAGACTGCCACATTGTGCTTTTGTAATAGCCTTTAAGCACTCAGAACACTCTAATTCCCATTTGCCAAAAATGGGGTTCCTTTGTTTATCATATGCAATCTGCAAATGGTAGTTCTTTTTCTGGCAGTGTTGAAATAAGCCTTTGATCTGCCCTTAAAAGCAGTATATTTGAATGCTTTTTCACATTTACTCAGTGACTTTTGAAAGTCCTCTGTAGATCTTTCTTGACTACTGCTAAATTAGCAGGGATGCAGTATTCCCAGCTCAATCTCCTTCCACCTAAATGCAGAACCAATTTCAAACTTTGTCTGAAGAGGATTAAACTTTTGAAGCATTCAATGTCATTAAAAAGAGAAAGGAGGGAAAAAAGAAGAGGCAGAAATGTCATGTTCTGTTAGAAACTTTATGGATCAGAATAATTATATTTTTCAGTCTACTTCCTTCCCAAAGTCTGAGACTAAGTACTTAAAAAAACATCAAGCACTGCTGTTAATTAAGGTCTGTAATTTCCCAGAATTTTCTAGTTACCAGTGCATTTCAGTACTGGATACTGGTGCCTCCTGCTTTTTTTCTTGCTTCCCTAGGCTTTGAACATTTATAAACTCTTTAGAGAAATGCTGACAGCAGCAGCATTTACCAGGGGATCTGAGGAACTGTGTGTAACCTGAGGAAATAGACCAGAAACCAGCAAAACACCACAGACTGATAGTGATTTAGGCTTGGCATAAATTGTGGTAGTGTTTTTGCTTTTATTCATGGTCTTTTTCACTAGCTTTTTAAAGTTAATTCTTGCAAAATTCCTCTTCAACTGTTACCTTAATAGTATGGTTCTAGTTTCAGTGAGTTCTATTTTTCTTTAGCAAGTTTATGTTACTTTTCTAGAGCTATTCACCTGAACCACATGTTTTGAAACACAGTAAAAAAAATAATCTTTGGTTTCTGACAATAGTTACAGTTTTGGTTTGGGTTTTTTGTTTGTTATGTTTATACCTGTTTATACACTTTGCTGAATTAAAGGTAAGATAAGATCTAAGAAAAGCAGCTAATATGTGAGGCATTGAACAATTACTTTCGTGATAGTTCTAATTCACAGAAATTATGTTTCTACATTTCACCAGCCCTTTAATGTTATGTATCTTTCATGGTAACTTCAGTGGGGTTCGTTTGTTGTGTAGGAACGAAGTTGTTAATTGCAATGTTCATCTGGAGCCTCAGAAAACCTTTTAGGGCTCCTGAGCCCATGTTCTAGAATGTCATGAGTGTGAAGCCCTAGATGTTGTATACTCCAAATATGACTTTAAAAGCTGTAGTGAGAATAGAAGTTTGGTGGACTCAGCAAAATGCTTGTTGTTGCTGGTATGCACTGAACTTCTCTAAATGTTTTTGACTCCCGTAGAGTTTAGATAAGACGTGAATAATCAACTGGAAATGAGTGCGAGAATAATAGATTGTATTATAGGACAATAGAATGTCACATTATAGGGCATCACACGATGATATTTTCAATAAAATTTAATGAGGAGGATACAATTTTGCAGTAGTTTGGAGAGCAGTGTAGCAAACTGAAATGTTATCTAATTCTCTAGATGTTAGTGCATGTTTTAACCTTTAAAAACAAGGAATGGATGTTCTCTAAATGTTATCTTATGTGATTTTTGCCAAATTATTTGGAAAATGGTACTACTGTCTTCTAACAACAGAGTCAACACCACTGACTACCTCAGAAAACTAAGACAGAAAATTATTAACTAGAGATTTCTCTTAGTAGAAGTATATTCTCCCTGTGAGACAACTGCTTGGAAAAGAAGTGCTGTGTGTTGTTATGTTTCCATGTTTCACTTTCAAACTTGAGAGGAAATAGGCTTTGAAAGAGGAATCTGTGATAACTATCTTACTTCATTAAAATGCTAAATGTATCTAAAATTAGTTGACTCTCCTCTGTTTAGGTAAGTTTCAAGATAATAGACACGGAGAGAACATTGTGATTTATCAGGATGGAATGCTTTGAAATTCCTAAAAGGGAAGCATGATTCAATTCTTTAAACAGATATGAAGTGTGTCTCGTGAGTGAGTTTGACCAATGAGTAAATACTAATTTTCTGTGTTAAATTACTTGAATTTTCAAGAACTTCAGGCCTTCACTCTGAACCCGCAGAGTGAAGTGAATTGCCTCACAGGGAGGTGGAGAGTGTAGATCTGTATATTAAACTCTGGTATGGTTTTCTCATCGTGAGCTAACATTACTGCAGCTTATTGAGTCCACGTGCGTTTGGGTAACTCTGAATGTGGATAATTTAATAACTTAAATACAAATGGATGACTGTATCGCTAACTTTGTGTCATAGGACAAATTGCACGGCAAGTCCTCAGCATGCAAAACCGAAGCAGTATTCCCCATATCGAGCTTAATATTTTAAAAGAGCTTTTGTAAGTTTAGAATGTAGAATTTGTCAGGTGCGTGGTGTTGTAATGCAGTCCTTATTGAGAGCATTTGTTTGGATGCTTGTAATTGATCTGTTGAGCGAACGTTGTTATCTTAATAGTGTGGCAAGACTTCCATCCACGGAGACACAAACACAGGGAAGTGCACTTGTGCCAAAAGCAGGATCAAGTATTACATAGCACACACGTATAAGAAAGGTGATTTTGTCTGGGCCTGCCACGGCAGGGATTCTGCTTAACCCTTGCTTCATCTGGTCTGGCTTAAAGTAATACATCAAGTTCTTCCTTTTTGCCCCCTCACCATTCTTGTCACATTCTCAGTAGCTGATTTTTGCCTCCATAGATGCCTGGCCATGGCTGCCATATCTTGGCAGGGGGGAAATTGCTTTTGTCTGAGAAAAAGAGAGTGGAGCAATTTTTAATGTATGCATCTCATTCTATTTTTCTCCTCTAAGCATCAGTGAGACAGTAACTTGAACAAAACTATGCATGTCTTTGTGAAGTGAGACTACGCAGGTGGTTGGAGTCTCGGCAGAGTTAAGAAAACTTTTACATTTGCAAAAAAGGGGTGGCTTTGCTTCCATGCTACTCATTTGGGGGTTGGGTGGTGGATTTTTTTGTTTGTTTTGTTTTTCTTTTAAGCCTCTGTACAGTAAGGATTAGCAGCTTGACTTCCCAGTTCTTCACATTTAATGTTCATGAAGGCTTGTAGATGGTGTGTTAGCTACATTTTGTCAAGAGGATGTAACAATTGCAAGGGTGTTTCAGCTTCATTTGGAGTCCTTGATAGTTTCCAGTTTAAGACTTAGGTGTAACTTTCAACTGTTACTTTTGGATAAGATTTGTGCATTATGTACCTAACACATCCATGTAACTCACAGACTTCAGAAAAGGCTGTTATACTAAAAAACAGTTTTCTTTATTTACACTGTGGGTGTTTTTGTGACTTTGCTGTTCACATTACTGTAGTATGTAGGATATCATAGAATAGTTTAGGTTGGAAAAGACCTTTAAAATCATCAAGTCCAACTGTAAACCTAACTCTGCCAAGCCCACCAGGAAACCATATCCCTAAGTGCCACATCTACATGAAATAGAATTCCTTAGTGAAATGGAGGAAGTAATACTGTGATTGTTTTTGGTAGGTGGGGAAACAGGGCCTCAAGAAGCATTTAAGAACATCACCCAGGCAGTTTGTGCTGAAATCTGGGGAGGAATTGAGGTCTTTCCCAGGTCACGTGCCCTGTTTGTATTTCTGGTTATACTAATAGTCCTTAGTATTTATATCCCAACCTACTCTTCGTGGAAGTTCAATATTGAACCTTGTGGTGCTAAAAAGCTGCTGGGCATTTCTATTACATTTAAGCTTTGAATGGTTTTCTTGAAACCATTTGTGATGATTTGTGGTTTCTTACTTTTCCACATACCATAAAATTTGGAGTTCTTCCTGGGACACAAATTCTGTACTTTGCAGCTCTGCTTTATGTTTTCACAGGTTTCCTGTTTTGCCATTCAGAAAATTATTATGTTGTGGAAATGCAATTGACCAGTAAAATTGTTTACATACTTAATTTTATGATTTGCCATGTGTACTTGTTATTAATTTATCACTGTACCGTTCAAGCAGATTTGCAATGGTTAATAGAGGTAGAGTTCCTTCCAATAGAACAAACTGGAAGCATTTTTTTCCCTTGTTATGAATTAATGTGGAATTTTTCACTTGCCCATGCTTGGTATGACAGTAAAAATGTATAGTTCTGCTGCTGTATTGCCAAAGATAGATTTGTCTTCATTTGTGAAGAGGCGAAACTGGTATTTATGAGCCGTCTTTGAGCAGCCACGGTTTACCGGGTAACAGAGGCTCATACTTGACAGAGATGAAACTGCTTCAGTCGGCTACTTTAATGCTCAGAGCTTCACATAGTGGCTCAAATGCTTCTTTGAATCTCAGTACAAGTATGCATATATTCCTTCTCATTTGTATACTTTCCTAAAGGGAGAATTTTTTTTTTTTCTTTTTTTTCCCCTCCCTAAGATATAATTGACCCAGCTATCCTGCGTCCTGGGAGATTGGATAAAACGCTCTATGTGGGTTTGCCACCACCTGAAGATCGACTTGCTATTTTAAGGACCATCACCAAAGTGAGTATTTGGAAATATAACCTTATGTCGAAGCTTGGCAGAATGATTTAAGGCAAATTAAATTTTACAGAGGATTGCAGGATCCTGTCTCATGAAACACTTTCAGATGTTACATGAGGTCATAAAAATAAACCACCAGCCACATCTGCTGTTAAATTTGCTCTGAGACTGCGAGGAGTTGATAAATCTTGAGTAAAACAAACCTGTTAAACATAGAAGCTGCTATCTTTATAGTCACAGTTTGAACAGATTTAATTAAAAGATTACTATCTGGGTGAGTAATGGGCCTAGAGGTGTTTTGTAAGCTTTTTTGGAGGGGGTTCCACACATTCACCAAAGTGATTCACAAGGTCCAGCTGTATTGCTCAACAGTAATTGTGACCCTTAACTGCCTTTACCATGGAAGGAAGCTTGTGATGGTAGAGGTTGTAGGTCAAAGTAAATATAAAAATGTAAAATACCTGCCTTCACGTGTCCTCCCTATGGTTCGTGGCACATTCTGCCACTTCAGAGATTTGGATTATAGAATTCTATTTGAGTATTTCTGTAAGTATGATACAGCAGTAATGAAGGCCTTAAAAAAAACCATACAAAGCATTATAAATTACTTAGATATTTCCTACTTTTTCCAGTAGATCAACATTGATTGTTAAGAGCAGGTGTCAAGCAGGTTGGTTTTTGAGCAGCAAAGGAGACCAAGTCTCTACTGTAGAGAAAAGATAGCACTGTGCTATCTGTGTGGCAAAAATTATTTAGCAAATTTGTAAAGATGCTAATTGACTTGCGCAAGCATAAACTTGTGGTGTAGGCAATAATTAATCCCAGAGGAAAATTCAGAAAGCAGTAACTCATTCCAGCGTGTTCTTTCATGCCAAAATGGCTGTTCAAAAGTCAGACTCTCTCATTACAAATTTAGGACGTTAGACTTTTTCCTTCATTTGTTCTATGCATTACTTCATGGAGGGGAAAAAAGTAAGTATGCCCCCATTTGCTACTAGCAGTACATCAGTTTATTAGTTTTATAAAAAGAAATTCTATTTATAAAAAGTTCTATAAAACCATTTCAGTTAAAACTTAACAACCCTGTTCTTAAAAATGGTTGCCTTTTAAAAGACCTAGAGAGAATTTGAGCGCAATGAATCATTTTTCAAACAGACTGTAAGGACTTGGTTTTTATTTTACCAATTTTATTTTTAAAGGTAACTCAAAGCGTTCTTTAAACACTGGGCTAATATGATTGTTCTGACTTTATACAAGCAACCTTGTTCTCCTGCAAGAAGTGGGCAGTATGGGTCAGTCACTAGACTGTCTGAACAGAGCAGGAGGATTCTGTGTCAGAGGTTAGGTTTGCTCTGGTTTTTTTACATGCAGGGGCTGGGCCTTTACTCTCCGGAATTTTTGCTGGAGAATCTTTGGAGATTTGTAACTGCCACGGGCTCTAACTGTAATTAGCAGTGCAGCAAAGCTTGGTGGAAGACTTCCCAGGAAGGGGAGGTGATGTTCAACAGAGCTGATTTCTCTCACGCTCTCACAGATTTCACTCGCTCGTACTCTCACACGGCACACGGTCACCAAGACACCAGCATCCACGTGGGATTGCTTGTGTGCAACACTGAGGATAAGGAACTCTGTGCTGAATCCTTACTTCATTTCTTGGCTTCCTCTTTACTGGCGATGACAAACGGATTGTTAAAGAGAGCTGTTTTCTAGATTGCCTTTAAGAATCCAGCAGCTGAGAACCGTGCTTACTTCAGCTGCCGTAAATCTTGGGCGAGGTTGCTGAAAAGTGTCTTTGCCTCCCTCCTTCTGGGAATCTTTGTGGCTCTAGTCCATCCTCCTATTGGAATGACACCAAGAGGAGTGGCACATGCAATGTGGTAACCTTGTCATTATCCTCTTATCAGAGCATATTTGTCTTCTGCTGACAAACCATCTTTGCTGTTGCCTTGTCTGATTATGGGCCTTCTTGTGATGAAAGCGACACATCGCACGGTGTTTCCCAGCTCTGTTCCTGTGGATCCTGTCCTTGGTTATCACAGCATGTTATTTTTGGAATGCCAGATACTTCCATGCAGACTTAATTCATATTAGTCTTAATATTTTGGTTCCAGATCTGTGTAGTGAATGAGTTGCTAATCCGTCTTTGATGGACTTTTTTCTCAGCTTTTAATTGAGAGCCCAGCAGAAAGAGACATAAACACTCTCTGAATGAGTCTTTTCCTTGCATGTTTCTGTCTTCATTCCATGAGGAGGCTGGTGCTGTTCTCACTTTACTGCTTCTGCAGTCACCACAATTCTCATAAAGCTAGGAAAATATTCATATTTCTAGTGTAAAAAACAAAAAGTAGGTTGTTATTTTCTTTAAAAATGTTTAGGAGCTATCTGCAAGAAGAACATGCAATATGGAGAGAGGAAAATACCTTAAATTAATTGAAATACCTTATTTTTTGTCAGACTTCATCCATGCATTCTAGGTAAGGAAATTTGAAAAATCTCTGTACAGGAGCACTTCCTTAAATATGTGCTCAGAGCTAGATAAAATAAAATGTTGGGTGCAGATGTGAGTGGCTTCTGGGTGACTGTTTTCCTGATTCCCAGAAATCCTGGAGGAATACACGTGCAGGATGTGGTAGCTGGGAGTCGCTGCCAAGGAAGAACACTGATGCTTATAGAAGCAGCATGACGAATAGAAGAGGGAATGGGGAGGAATGGGGAGGAAAAGATTTTAAGGAAGACAGACAGCCTAAACGTAGGTTGAAGATTGTTGTGAAAGACTTTTATTTCGGTTAAGTTGTACAAATCAGTCATTTCCAAATTGCATATTAATTATGCAAGAAAAGCATGTCTTCACACGTTGAAGTTACTGGTGTGCTCACCTTCTCCCAGGCTGCATCAGGCTTCTCTGCTGCACGTACTGCTGAGCTCGTCTCCAGCACTGGCAGATCATCCCGCTGAAAAAATGCCCAATATACTAATTAAAGCAGTAGGGAAAATATTTCTATTTAGTAGAGAAAGTGTCTCATACAACAATCACTAAAGTATCCCCTGTGAAATCAGACGAGGCTTCCTTCTTTCCAGGTTGAAGTCTGTCCTTTCAAAATCAGGCTGTTCCTTTGTCTTTTTGTTGGGTTGGGGTTTTTTTCCCCTCTTTCTAACTGGTATTCTACCAAAGATTCAGTTCAGATGGCCCCTTACTCTGCTGAGTCCTTGATTATTCTACTGTCTGTTAAGTATTTGAGGGTTTAACTTGCCAGTTACTATACATTTTACTTTTTTCTCTTGAAAATGTGTGCTTATCACATAGGTCCACTGATGAATGAGGTGGGTGCCTTGGTGGTGAAAGACACAGAGAAGGTGGAGCTGCTGAATGCCTTCTTTGCTTCGGTCTTCACTGCCAAAGCTGCCCCTCATGAATCCCAGACCCTGTGCTCAAGGGGGATGGTCTGGAGAGAGGAAGACTTTCCCTCTGTTGGGGAGGATTGAGTTAGAGACCACTTGGCCAAACTAGACATCCATAAGTCTATGGGCCCTGATGGGATGCACCCACGAGTGCTGAGAGAGCTGGCAGATGTTATCGCTGAGCCACTCTCTATCATTTATGAGAGGTCATGGAGGACAGGAGAAGTGCCTGAGGACTGGAGGAAGGCAAATATCACTCCAGTCTACAAAAAGGGCAAGAAAGAGGACCCAGGGAATTACACTCCAATTAGTCTCACCGCTGTCCCTGGGAAAATAATGGAACCACTTGTTCTGGATGTCATCTCCAAACATATTGAAGACAAAGAAGTTACTGGAAGTGGTCAACACAGATTTACCAAGGGTAAATCATGCTCAACCAATCTGATAGCCTTCTATGATGTTATAACTAGATGGCTGGATGAGGAGAGAACAGCAGATGTCATCTACCTTGACCTCTGCAAGGCTTTTGACACTGTCTCCCACAACATCCTCATTAGAAAATTAAGGAAGTGTGGGGTAGATGAGGGGGCAGTGAGGTGGATTGATTCCTGGCTGTGTGACAGAACTCAGAGGGTTGTTATTAATGGAGCAGGGTCAAGTTGGAGGCATGTAATCAGCGGTGTCCCCCAGGGGTCAATACTTGGCCCAGTCCTGTTCAACATACTCATCAATGACCTGGACGAGGGGACAGGGTGTATCCTCAGCAAGTTCACTGGTGATACCAAACTGGGAGAGCTGGCCAACACTCCAGAGGGCTGTGCCGCCATCCAGCGTGACCAGGACAGGCTGGAGAGCTGGGCAGAGAAGAACCTAATGAGGTTCAACAAGGGCAAATGTAAGGTCCTGCACCTGGGGAGGAAGAACCCCAGGCACAAATATAGGTTAGGGGTGGATCTTCTGGAAAGTACTACTGAGGAAAAGGATCTGGGAGTCCTGGTGGATGGCAGGATCTCCATGAGCCAGCAATGTGCCCTTGTCGCCAGGAGGGCCAATGGAATCCTGGGCTGCATAGGGAGAAGTGTGGCCAGCAGGTTGAGGGAGGTCATTCTCCCCCTCTACTCTGCACTGGTGAGGCCACAACTGGAATACTGCGTCCAGTTCTGGGCTCCCCAGTTCAAGAGACAGGGAGCTACTGGAGAGAGTCCAACATAGGGCAACCAAGATGATTAAGGGATTAGAGCACCTCCCTTATGAGGAAAGGCTCAAAGAGCTGGGGCTCTTTAGCCTCGAGAAGAGAAGACTGAGGGGAAACCTCATCTATGTTTACAAGTTCCTAAAGGGTGGGCTGAAGGATAATGGAGCTGGACTCTTTTCAGTGGTTTCCAGCGATAGGACGAGGGGCAACGAGCACAAGCTGGAACATAGGCAGTTCCACTCAAATATGAGGAAGAACTTCTTTACGGTGAGGGTGTCAGAGCCCTGGAACAGGCTGCTGAGAGAGGTCGTGGAGTCCCCTTCTCTGGAGATTTTCAAGACTCGCCTTGATGCAGTCCTGAGTGATGTGCTCTGGGCAATCCTGCTTAGCAGGAGAGTTGGACTAGATGATCTCTAGAGGTCCCTTCCAACTCTGTCAAGTCCGTGAATCCATTTTTAAGGCTGGTTGTTCTTGTTGGTTTGAGATTAAAACGTTCATATTTGTGGGTATTGCAGGGAATTTGTCAGATGCCTGTGTGATTCCTGATAGATGAAACTTAATCGCTTCAAGGATGATATGTGTTTAAAAAAAAAAATAAAATGGTCTTTTCTTATCTTCCTCATTTTATTATCTCAACTCCTTTAGAACGGTACCCGGCCTCCACTAGATACTGATGTAAGCCTTGAAGAAATTGCTTACAGTCAACAGTGCGATTGTTATACGTGAGTAGCTTTTAGTTTTGAGTTTAATATTTAATGTGCAGTTCCCACAGTCTTCTGCTGCATGATAACGTGTGTTATGTTGTTATTAAGAGGATCTCTGAACTTTTTATAAGGGTTTATAAGCTTTACGCTGTTTTTCTTGCTTTCGCTTATGGTTTTTGCCAAGGAGTCATTAGGAATGTATGGGTGCTAAAGGCTTTTTCACCTGGAATAGTCCTCTTCATGTTGTAACAACGAATCAGTAGAGGCCTCTTGGTTTTATTTTAAAATTCTTGCATAATCCAAGGATAAAAGAGCCCTCTTTAAATTGTGGACCCGTATACAGTGATGATGAAAACAAATTGGTTAAACAACCGTAACCGACTTGTTGTGTCACACAGTTGGAATCACTGTGTTTGAGGGGTAACAAGGGCCCATTTCAGCTTGTGCTTTGGGAATACCAAGGTGTAGTTTTTAGGGAAGCCCAATAGCCGTTGTCTGTGAGAATAATTTGCAACGGCATTCTACAAAGATTCAAAAAGCTTTAATCTATTGAATTTATTAATAGTTAGTGATTTTCTGGAGTTCAGAAAAGATAGCTTATGACATGGTGCTTGTCACAATATTGTTTTTGAATCTTAGAAATGGAGCCCATTACCACTAAGGAATTTTATTTTGTCGTTGTTTCATAATTGGGAAAAAATAGTACTTTTTCTCTGCCCCTTTCACTCACTGTCTTTTTTTTGCTGGGGGGTGTGTATGGTTTTTGGTTTTTTGGATTTTGTTTGGGGTTTTTTCTGTTATGTTGTGTTTGGGTTTTGTTTGTATTTTGGGTGGTGTTGTTTGTTTGTGGGTAGGGTTTTGTGGTGGTGGTGGGTTTTTTTTCTTTCTGTTTGGGTTTGGGTTTTTTTGGTTTTTGGGGTTTTTTTTGTTGGTTTATTTTTTTTAAATATAGCAGTATTCCTAGCACCCCCAAATGAAGCATGGGGTGTTAATTGCAAAAATTTTCTGTGGTTCAATGACTTGCACCAGTTTGAAGGCTTGTGAAAAGTTCAACAGCTGGAAACTGGAAACAAATATTTAGAAAGACTGATATAACCATGTTTTGTGGATACTATTATTTTAAGAGCATGTTAACTGTTGGTGCAGCTCTGAACAAGGCAAGTCCCTTTTTTAATAATGGCTGATTCCCTCTGAATCTTTCATGAGACTGATGCAAAAAAAAATAAAATAAGTATCTTGTTCCCAAGTGGCAGGATATTAATCAATCCTTTGGCATTTTTAAGGGTGTTGTGTGGGGTTTTTCTCTCTTCTCTTCCTTCTATTTGATCTTAATCTGTGGCTTCTCTTTTATTTGATCTGAATCTGTGGCTAACGCCTGGAGGACATCACTCCATAACAAAGGCTGCAGCACTGGGGAGACCCCGGACTTCTTTCCAATGTTCTTAAGATGAACCTTTATGACAGCACAACCAGTCTCCTACCACCGTAATCATTAGTGGCACCTAACCTTTCTGTATTGCATCAGCAAAAGATGAGAGAAATTTATCCAAAAATAATCTATTCTGTTTGTATCTGCAGAGGGGCAGACCTTTCCGCTCTGGTGCGTGAGGCTTCCATTTGTGCCTTGAGACAGGAGATGGCCCTGCAGGATACTCAAAGCAAGAAAGGTAAGAAAGTTTTACAAAAATCTTAACTGAGCAGCGAGAAGATAAATGGAATGGAAAGGATTTAAGGTAGCTCAAGACAAGCAGAAAGGTATGCACACTGTACATAAGTGATTGATGACTTCTGAGCCAAACAAAAATGAAGTCAGATTTTTTTTTTCAAGAACACCCAAGTGTCTTTGAAGTAGATGTAGGGGACAGCACAGGAAAAAATGTTTATGCTGGAGCTTCGGCATAAATATGTTTTTTCTAAAAGAATTGAACCTTGTAGCCTTAAAGAAAAGTTTATGTGAAATAGTAGTCTAAACCGACAATTTATATACTAGGACCTAACACAGACTAAGTCTTTGCCAAATTTCCACATCGCTACCAAAGACTAATTATACTGCCTCATTTGCAGACTCGAGTACAGTTGTCTCTGCGTACGTACTGGTGGCACACAATGGTATTGTGTAACTGAAATCACGCAGCTATTAGTAATGGCAGGAGGAAAATCTGAGTGCAGTTTTTGATCTTAGGGGTTTAGCTCATCAGTGGCTCTTGCCAGGACTTTAACAGGGAGTTATAAATTGTTTCAAGTACAGTGTTTGCCCTTTTCATCTCTCTCTGCACTTTTATTTCCCTGTTTTTTAAATTACTATTTCTACTGTGCAGATAGGAAAATGGAATTGGAAATTGAAACTCTTTTATACAAAATGTTTATCTAGATTTTTTCCAGTAGCTTTGTTGTTTTACCCTTAAGTCAAAATGCAAAGCTAAGATGGAATTGTGACTTTTCACATTATGTCCTTGGAAAATATATTAGGCTTTCATTATGCCTCTGATCTCCAAGAACCATGCTGGAATTTTAATGGCTTTGAATCATTCTTTTTGATCCAGTACATATCCAGTCTCATCTGGTTTTTAACAGCAGTAGGTTAACAGAGCAGAATGTTTGCATTTCTTGTTTTGAGGGAACTAGCCTGTTCATTTGAGGAGGGGGGAAAAACAAATTATAAAAACCTTTGCTGTTTTATGACTTAGTTACCTATTTTGCTTGCTGTAGATGAAAAACACTCTTGATTCAAGACGGAAATTGCAGAATTTATCTGTGTCATCAGAAATCAAGGCAAACTCTGTTAATCCAAGTAGCCGAGGTCTAAGTTACTGACAGCTAAATTCTCCCTAGTGTCAAGCACTATGCATGATTTTATCATGCAACAAGCATGAAGTAGCCTAATTTATTTCAATGAGAGGTAAATTACTTTACCTGGCAGTAAGTAAAAGTGTGCTTATACCGAGCTACAGCTAATACTCTTACATTAGTATCACAGACTCTTTCACCTTGACTTTTTCATCCTTATAGTTGAGGCTATATATTGTTTCACAACTTGGATTAAAAAGTTACAGGCTTAAAAACAAAAGTGAAAGCAAAATTAAATCCTCATAGCTTCATTTTATGGAGTTTTGATGACTCAAAGTAATTTGGCTTCTATGAGAGACCCAAGCGGAACTTTTTTTTTCTTACTGTAAGCAGTGTTTTTGTGGGGAAATAGGTTAAAAAGCTGGTATTTTCAATTTACATCTTCACTTATACTGGTATAACTTTATCTGTTAATGGGACACTGGAATAAGAGCTTCAGAGAACTGAGATGAGAAGGAGCAGCAAGGTTGCATGTTTAGTTCAGTGAACTTGAACCTTCATCTTGACTTTACAAGCAAGTAATAATAGTAGACTATTTACTATTCTGTTGTATATCTTTAACAAGTTTTCATCTTTCATTTAGTGCCTTCCATCTGCTATGTAGTCTTTTGCTATATCCGCAGAAGATTTTTGTTTAACTCTGACATCAAATATATTAATGAGGAATCCTAACAATTTTTTCACGTTGGCACATCCTGTTTTATGTGACAAAGATGTATGCAGAGATTGTGGCAGTACATATCTATGGAAGCAAAGAGTCTCTTAATGAAATACATAAAATAAATGCACCAAATCAACTCTAAAGATATAATTTTTCTACCTCTCATCTCTGATACCTGTGCACGTTAGCATGGTAACAAACCTGTCTAGTAGTGGTATCTCGGGATTCTTAAGTCTGGATTAAACACGGCACTTGCTTGTGAGAGCAGAGGAATCCACAATCTATTACAGGTTTGCTTACATTTTAGTGCGCTAAGAAAACCTGTTCAGAAGGTTATGATGAGGAATAATTTTATGATGAGGAATAATGACCGTGGATAGCTGCACTAAGGTCAAAAGGGCAATTCGCATAAACTTAAACGCAGGGAGTTGTAAAAGTGAAAGCTTTCGTCACTTCTGGGTAATGCCAGACACAGCAATGATATGAAGGCAATTATTTAGGAATTGAGCATCCTGGAGTAGAATTGGAATGGTAACAAAATGTTTTCTGGGTGCTCACTAAATAATGCTCTCTAGGGAAGCTTAATATTAAATATGGATGGAAAATAAAGCCCAGAACTGGAAGCAGCAGGATTTGAGGCATTCGCTTCCAGAAGGGTTAAGGGACTTGAATTCTAACTGGATTTGATGGTAGCTGCAGTTAAAACAAGTCAGTGGTATTTGGCTTAGGCTGCAAGGGACAGAGGCATTAAGATCTTTCCTAAAATCACAGGCAGGAGGCTATATAGAACAGAAGAGTTTGGGTGTTCATCACACTGCTGAATTGGAGCTCATCCAGCTGACCAGCACATGCAATTAGCTAGGTTTCATGAATGCTGCCTGGAAATATGTGCAACAATCTCTTGATTGTCACTTGCCTGCATTTTTAATAATTTATTATGCATTGTTCTTTAAGGACAAATCAAGATTTCCCGGAAACACTTTGAAGACGCTTTTAGGAAAGTGAAATCTTCAGTATCAAAAAAGGTAAGATAAGCTTCAAATATGTAAGACTTGTTACTCCCCTGGAAAGGATACTGGAGGATGCTGGAGAATGCTGGAGACAGGTGGGAATAGTTGATGTTGCAGTCCACTTGCATGTATTTCAAACTGACACTACTTGTTCCTGCATTGAACAGGTTTATACAAGATCAGAAATTAAGGTCTCCCTTTTCAGCTGCAGCTGCTGCATTGCACGTAGATAGATTACCGTGCTATCGAGGTTATCTTTTAGTGTGGAACCTTGGACTTCTCATTGACATTTCCACATTAGCTATTTACCTGTCCCTGCCTTCTCGTATCTGTGGAATTTTCAGTTAAAAGCCAAAACCTTTAGAGTGCAATACACCTTCCCCCCCCCGCCCCAGATGGATGTGACACGCAAGGATGCTTAACCATTTCTGTCAGTGTAAAAAAGACATCATTTTGAGATGGGACATGAAACACACTTTATCATCTTAGTTCTTTCTTATCAGTCTTTTCATTATTTGCATTTGTCAAGGAAGTTTGTTACAAGGTTTCCTTATGACCTGTTCTTCTTCATGACTGAAAGGAAAACTGTTCAATCATCTTAATTACTATAATTTAGAAGTTTAATATATATAGGAATTGTTATTGCTGCAGAGCATTTGTGTATAAGCCTCTGTGTTGCCAAGAGTGTACTGTGGCCAAAATACGTTAATATATTCACTTTGAACACCAGCCAGAGAAAAGTTAACTAGTTAATTATTTGCTTTCATTATTATTGTATGTTGATGGTCAGTGGCCTTTTCTAAAATTTAAAAGTGATCCTTGGCTCCAAGACCATTTAAAGATGGTGCTGGTGGTTGTTTTCTTCCTCTTTGCTAATTCCTAAGCAAAGGGTTCAGAAGCAACAACCACAAAAACATACCACTTTCTGAAGCCAGTTATTTCCGTGGAAGTTCAACATCTCATTCTGTTCCTCAAACCTGAGTGACTAGTGAAAAGAACTAAGGAACAGTAAGTTAAACTAGCAAAAGCAGATCTTGACTGTTCATTCTGGCAGAACTAGATGAGGGAGTAAAGTGTCAGTTCAGCAGCTCCCCTGGTAAAAAGGGCAGTATCTTCTTAGTGAAACTGCAACCTGAACCTGGCACAGCAAGAATAAGTCTAAGAACTCTGCCAAAGGCTTCTATTCATTACATCTCATTAGTGACTGTCACTGGAGAACTTCATTTATGGCACCAGGGTGAGACAGGTTTTCCTTATTTAGGTTTTTGTTTCTAAATGTTTTAAACTAGACCTAGTGGCTTATACAGCTGATTTGTTTCACTTTATATATGTTATTTAACATAGTCACTTTTAAACAGGGTATGTTTGTTGGTTTTTTTTACCATTGTCTGAAGTATTTTTTTCCTCTTATCTTGGCACTGTTAGGATCAAATAATGTATGAAGAGCTGCGTCAGTCACTGTGCAGGTGACATGTGGACAAGTCCCAAAAGAGCCCTGTCCTACATCGGTGGAGAGGTTTGCAATACTGTGCCTGATCAAGAGACATGCTGGAAAGAAACTGTACTAAGTATCTCTCAGCTTTTTAAGCTGTACCTGAAAAAAGGTCATCATAACCTGCTGCTCTAAACCATCCTTAACTTAACTATTTCCAGAATAAAAAAAAAAAATACAATACATACTTCCTGCTTATCGCCATTTAAATTTTTAAAAAGAATGCTTTTAGTGCTAAAGAGCTAATGGCTTTCTGATATATTTGGTGCCCTTAATCAGAAAACCCTCAGAGGCAGAGAGGCAAACCCTTCAAAGTGTTTACACTGCTCAGATGGCTGTTTTCAGCCATAAATGAAAATAGTTACATTTTGAAGACGAGGACTCTGGGAGAAGAGAGCTGTGAAAGCAGACTGGGAAAGCGCTCCACTGGATGTTATCACACCATTAATCGTGCCTTTCCCACATACAGTGACACACTGTGATTGTGCCAGCGCAGGTTCTCAGAGCCTCTGACAGCTTCTCTTCACCTGTCAAAAGAAACTATCCACAGATAGCAAGCTCTCCTGAAGTTATCTAGGAGAGAATAAAGTTTGGAAACCCGAGAAGTGCTATTATATTATGATTTAACAGCCACCTAAGAAACATTTGAAACAGTAAGTTATCTAACAAGCTGGTTCTTAATTATTAATATTTTTTTTATAAAGACAAATCTGCAACAACAAAAATTTCTGTTATGGATTTGAATTTCTTAACTCAAGTGTTTTGATATCCTCTGGAAGAAGGAAAATATTACTGTTTTAAGAAACAGGCCAGGAGCCTGAAGCTTTTTATATTTTCTTTTTAATATACGATATTCCATCTTGGAAAGAGGGTCATAACTTTCAGCATCAGCAAACTGGGAAGTATCCAAGTTAAGACAATACTGAAAGGTGACAGATACTGAGCAACTAATTTCTGACACCTACAAGCCTTCATGGATAATTTTTAAGTGCTGCTGTCATTCTTTGAAGTCGTTGAATCCTTCATCTCGGTTCCTGTCTTTGATTAGTTTTATTCTTCCTAGAAGCACTGCAACCATCCATCAGGGATCAGAAAAGGGAACGGATGATTTCTCCTGGCAAATTTGATAGAAAGCCTTTGAAGTTTAAAAATTATTTCAAATTTGGCATTACCAAAGTCATGAAGTTTCCATGTAGAAAACAGTAAAATAATTTTTGTAAGCAACATCTATTGTGCAAGTACCCCCCAGCACTTTAAATTATCTCCTCCATCTTAAATATTAATCTCCTACTCAAATTATAACTCATTTAAACAAACTGCCACACTTTGCTAGATGTGAACCTGAACAGCTTGATCCAACTTTAAGTCTGACCTTGCCTGGAGAGGGAATAGCACCTCACATTTGAGATTCTGCTCTGAACTGCTGTCTGAAAAACAATCTTGCACATTTTCCCCCCCAAAGTTATTACACAGAACTGATCACCACAGACTTGTGTTTTAAAAAAACTGACGCTCACAGCAGCCAGTCCTTACCCCTATGATTTTTGCACCACATGGTATGATATTCCCTTCTCCTTTTAGGGAACCTGAGACTCAGTGACTCCAGCTGTGGCCACGTGACTAACAAATGAGGTCCCTGCATACAGAGCAGAAGATGAGTGTCTGCTTGGCATTGTAAACCAGGCTTGGAGCTTCCGGAATTAACCGTGATTCCCAGAAATCCAAAATGAAGGATTATCAATTTATCTTGGAGTAGTTTCACTCGTGGCTGTTCATTACTGTGAGGCAATGCAATTAATACATATCAGTTAAGTGACTCATTTTAATGTAAAATCATATCTAGATGTATAGAATTACCTATGTTACATAAACTGTTTCCCATTTTACCTCTAAATCTACAACTTCACAGTTTTACCACCTTTCTTAAATAAAAGGTTTTGCTTTATTTTTTATTTTGCAAAACTGTTTACACAAGAAAGTGCTGCACCCACACTGCTGCCTTTTCTTGTGGGAAGTTCTGCTTAGGCTATAGTACTTACCACTAAAAACACTTGATAAGAGATAAAATGCAAGATCCCTTGTGCTTGTACATAGAAAATGGGAATCACTTAAGGAACAAGCCTTTTCATGCAGTAGAGACCACTACTTTGTTCTGCGTGTGCAGCTGCCACCCTCCTAGACATGCCTGGAGGGGGTTTTCCCTCCAGTCATCTTGTTTCTCCTGGGACAAGATCAAGAAATTGTTCATCCTGCCATTCTCCTCTCCCTTTCCCTGAGGCTCACCGTGTATCTCAATCACAGCAATGATTTTGTCCCCAAGCATGTTAGATGCTGACTTAAGCACATACAGAGGCAGTGCAGGGAACTGGCAGCAGGGGGAAAAAAAAAAAAAAAAAGAGAAATGAATGCTGTCTTCATTCTTGGCTCAATAAGGAAACCTTTTCAACAATTTTGCCCTCACTAAAGGCTTGTCTACCACTGCAGGCTGGACTGTGAAATAAGATGATGTGATAGAGAAGAGATAATTACGTATATACAGTTGCAGGTTGCTACTCCAAAGAGACATCTACATGATTTGGACACACCTATTTGTCCGCTTGTTTTCCTCGGACCTTGCAGAAACAGTCCTGGCAGACCCAGAAGCAGCTTCTGCACTTTGCCCTGTGCCAGCTGGAACAGCACAACTTGCTTTGCCTGAAGTATTTTGAGACTCTTTAAAATGACAGGACAGAGGAGTAACTTTCCAAAAGCCGCATCTTGGACCACTTATGCAAGATCGCTCCCTGAAAGAGCCTTTTCTCATGTGTGCCCAAGAGGATTAGTATGGCTGCCTGCAATCCACAGCACTGACATTATTGGTTGGTGAACCTTATCATTAAATAAGCTTGAAATTCTGCTGTGGCAGATACAGGAATAAATGCCAAGGAGGCAGAGGTGAATCACTGAGCTAATTATCTAACAGTGTCTCCTTACTCAGAACAGATCCATTTCTCAACATACATAGACTAGTTAAGTATTATGTGCTCGCTGGCTACATTTAAAGACTTAACCCGGGGAATTTTGAGACACAGAACCGAAGTCTTAACTACTTTTCAACTGGCCTCTGGTTCCAGGTAGGAAGTCTTGCCCTGGATCTTAAAGTATGAAGCTCTGCAGCCAGAGAGATGCACCCATTTGACATGTTAATTGGCCACTGTTGTGGAACAGACAGGTTCAACAGCAAAACCAGAATGCCAGAGGCAAGAGTTGTTTTGAAAGAGGAATATATCCATATCCACGCCTGTCCTGTGGGAAAACCCAGGCCTAGTGTGATGAGACTCCCAGCTGCATTACTTATGCCACTTGAGCAGCTTTAAATAATTGGGGTGGGGGGATAGGAGATGTGTTACAAGCCATGCAAGGCAGCTTATTGTCAAAACTGTAAGTTTTAACTGTTTAACTCTGTTAAACAGAGTCAGCTGTGCTTTGACAGTTCAGCTCCTGGCTGATTTCACTTAGGAGAGGTTTGCCAAACTGCAAACTAGTAAGATGCTTTAGTTACACAAACCCTAACAGGTATGTAGAAAGGACAAAGTTAACTCATTCCATCTGAATAGATTTATAAAAAAAATAATTAGATTAACTGTCAGGGTTCTTAATGCTTTTTAGGTTTAATTTGTTTTTCACTGGCTAGGCAAAGCTCCCTCCAACTTTCAGAGAAAGTATTTAAAAAACTATACTAACCTGTTTCTGCCAGATATATTTTAATAGCATTAATGAAATCTATTTAATTCCTTAAAGCCAGTAACTAGCTGGTTCACAGGTATTTAAAAAAATAATCCTGTTTCTTATTTCTGTGCCATGCCTTTGGACTAAATATCACATTATAACTATGACTGGAGAAAACTAGTTATTCATTTAGAATATAATCAAACACAAAACAAGTAGTCCAGCTGCTCCTAATTCCTTTGCTCAAACACATTTCTAACTCTTTTTTAGAGATGAAGCTATATTGCACTATGGGTTAGCTTTCAGATGATCTGCTTCTAGCAAAATCCCTGCTACTGCAGTTAGATGCCAAAGCCTCTTGTGTATTGCACAGGAATTCTATGCCTAAGAATGGTAGTTACCAGTCCTTGCAAGAATCACACCATGGTTTCAATCCAAACAGCAGTCTCACTGGCTCAGATGACCCTTGTCCAGTAAATTTACTCCAAGAAGTAGGCAGTAGCATATGTTTTGGGAAGATTATGCAAGCATAGGTGTCTCCCACAGAAGCTCCCACTATTCTGCAGCTCTTAAAGTGAAAATAAGGTATTTATAATCGGAGTTGGAAGGGAAGGTCATAGTCAGGACACCTTAAAGCAGTATTTGCTATTTCAAACAAGATAAATGGTGTTTAAAAGCAGGAATTCATACTCGCACTACCCCTTGGGCAGACCGCAAGGGGCATCAGTGATCCTATGCAATAGGGAACTGCACCCAAGTATGAAAGTTAAATTTTGAGCACCCAAATGAATACTTCAGATAGCAATTTCTCAACTGCAGCTTTTCACTGTAAGACTTTTTGGAGACACCTTCCATCCTTCATTCAGCTATGGCAATCTAGTAAGGATATTTAATTCCACCATTCACCTCTTAAATTGAGAAACAGTCACGCAGAAGTGGCTTAAAAAGAAGCTGGTTTGCAACTTAAACCTATGCAAGTCTTTCAGCCAAAGTCAGTTTTGTTCCCAGGAGAAAGGCACAGCAGCGATTCTTTACAGTTCATCTGCACTAGCACTCAACAGAACGGCTCGTGCAGCTGTTTTAAAAACACCAAATTTCTCTAAAGCTTAAGTCCTTCAGCATTAGGGGACCAGTCAAAAATTCACCCAATGTTACTTTAATCTTTGCTTTTTAATTACATGTAAAAATACCGGATAAGGACTATTTTGACATGACACTATACCCTGAGCAATTTGCTGGCTGGCATGTTATTGGCATCATAACAAAGTCACTTTGTAAGTGGCTGGCACACTTTCATACCATTTCTATTACTTAAACACAGATAAGGACCCACGCTTAAAAAACCAAAACACTCATTAGAAACAGGATCACAATCAAGTGAGGGTTAAGATAGACCAGCAAATTCTTCTCAGGCACTCAGCTGCTTCCAAAAGCCCCCAAAACCCCATAAAATGCAGGAGCTGAAGGCATCTAAAAATTAAGTTACTTACAGCAGACCAGTGCTGACAGTAGCTACGGCTTCAACCTTCATCAGATTCCATCGTTCAGATATGTGAAGAACATACTGTAGGGTGATTTGTAGCCATCTGTGACAGCTTAAAGCCATCATTAAAGCATTAGATGACAGAAAGCAAATATACTGTGCTGAAGTACGCATAGATGCATTCCTCAGGGTTCAGCAAGTCTATCCATTCTCTGTTCCCGATTTTAAAGCTTCTTAAGCAAGAACACTGGTACCACCACCTGCGCTCTCACCATGGTTTAATATGAAAAGACAGATAAGTGTTTGTTTAGGGTAGTGTGGGTATAGGGAAAAAAAAATAATCAAGATTATTCAGCAACACTTTTCTGTGTACACAAGCAACTAATATGCTTAACAGGTAGAGTTGTTAGGGGGTGTAGCTACTCTCGTTTGCCAGAACAGGATGTGCTTCACTTGATTCAGTTTTCCATACAAGCCAAACTTCCAACTGAGTTTAAATATTGAGTTAGCATTTAAAAAGCCATGGTAACAGCAGAGCCAACTAGAAAAATCTTAATCATTGTTCTTGGTGGATCAGAAAACCCCCAAACTGTAACAAGATTTTTCAAATATGAAAAAAATCTAATCAGTTGTATGATGTTACCCAGCAGCTGACACAATACATTTCCAAGTGCTGGCTGCTGGAGCCACGTGCTGACACAAGCAGCTCCGGCAGTAGGTGGGGACCCCTGAAGTTGGCAATTCCCCACATTTTTTTTTTACAAGGAAGTTACAAAAGCCATCTCAAAAATGCCAATTTCATTCCAATAGATTGCTCCTTTAAGCTACTTCCAGTAGAAGAGGTATAACTTTAAAGCAGTGCTTCAAATTACACATTTAAACAAAAGCAGACTTAGCATTTCTGTGCAAATTTAGTTCTTCTACCCATCAGTTAGGAAACACGTTCGACAGAAGGTTTAAGTTAATTCGTGTTAGTTTAGAATTATCAGTAAGCATTTTAATGCTACAGTCATCTAAAGAGCACATTGTGGGCAGTGTACGACATGGAGAACTTATAAAATATTACGAGTCAGAGAGATACTTTTACATAGATTTAACACCTGCCAAAGTAAATTCTGTAACAAAGTGATTTAGCATTTACGCGTATAACACTGATCCTTAGGCAAACACACAAACATTAAACCAATGAATCAGAGGACTGCGAGGAATGTTATAGCTGGCAGGAGTCTGCTACCAAATCCTTAAGGATGCATTGCTGTGTTGCTGGAGATCTTAATTCAGGACACCGGGGAGCATCTTTAGCAAGATACCTTATACCAGCCACTTTAAAGCAAGCAGACATTTCCAAGTGTTTTTGTTGCCACAAGTTTAATCTTGCTTCACTTCACCCTTTAATTGCCTTTTCATGCGTGAATACGGGCTGATTGTGTCATCCATCACGAAGTCATACAGTACTTTTATCCAAGAGTTATATTGTGGCAGGTTGTCATAGTATTCAGCTGCTATTTTCTTCACCTGAAGAGGAGATAGGAGGTTTATTTACTGTTTATATTAGCACCAATCATGACAACTTTACAATCCTCAACCTGAAACTTCCAGTGCTCTACATTAAATTACATTTTAGATGTTAGAGTCTACAGGAAAGGCTACTAGTGCCACAGTGTTAAAATCTCATGAAGGAAAAAGCAACTCCCTTGCTAAGTAAACTTCATGCGAAGCTTTTCTATTGAAGCTGCCCAGAACAAACTCTGTTATCTCCCCAAAGTCTGCTCACTGTGAAACCTACAGCACGGTGGAGCTCACAAAAGCAAGCAGCTTGGTCGCTACTGGAAGTGGATGACTCAGTCTGGTGCTGACTCATAGGTGTGCGAGTATCACTAAAAAAGGATGTTGTCGATTCTAGGAAGAGATGTTTAAAACAGCTATTTTTACATGTAGCTTCAAACCTCAGCGCTCAGAAGAAAAAACATCCTATTTCTGAGGAATGTCACATCTTGTTTCTGAAGATAGACATTAAAGAATGAATATGAACCGCTTCAAAGCCTTTATTCTCAGGTGCACGCGCTGCACAGTGGTCTCAGACTAGACCACTGTTTTAAACTGAGAGCTAGAATTCCAATTATTTATTTTTAAGACCAACCACCTAAATCCTTGAAAACCTGACCAGAACAAAACTCTTTTTTCACTAAATCACGTACCTTTAGAAGACAAGTATTAATCTGTATAAGCAATAAACAAACCCAAGATATTTGCATGCCTGGTTTGGGGCTGGAGGTCGTTTTGATCTGTCTTCACACTTACAGATTAGTGCATGGAGCCAGTGAACTTTTATTCAACAGTAATTATTCTCAGCTCCCCAGTACCCTGGCTGGAATTAAGTGTTCAGTACTTCAGTGATCTTTAGCATACATCATAGCAGAGCCCAGTCCAATCAAATTAACTACACTGTTCTAAAAGGCAGCTTTGTTTTCTTACTAGAGCTGTGGATTAACAGTCCTGTAGCAGAGCTGGGTATTTACCTCTGCAATTAAACACTTAGGAAAAAAAAAAAAAGTCATTCCCTATTTACAACTTCAGTACTGGTGCAAGAAGTAAAACGCTGGTTCCTCAGTACAGGTCTAGGTATCAAAGGTGAGTTAAAGCAACTTCAGCGGTATTTGAAAGATTAAGTCTATTAATAAGTCATCTCTTTTCAAAACCAAAACCAACAGAACTCGCAAGAGTGGAGTCTTAACAAACCAATTACGGACTTTAGTAACTGCCCTGCTGAAGAAGTGCTGGAGTAGTTATTTCATCTACACTTCCACCACTGACAACAGAAATAATCAAGTTTAGACTCCACCAAAGGCACAAGCTCACAAGACCTTACTATCACCAAGTCCAGCAACAAAACTACAACCCCAACTGCAAATTCAGTGTCTGATTAAATACACTTTTCACTGAAGATGAGTTTTATGTGTAACTCTGGAAGCCTGTGCTCCCACGCTCCAACAGGGAAACAGGAATATGATGAGAATTAAGCTCTTGCTTAAAGGAAACCAGCAAAGATTGAAGTAGGGAGAAACCAGTTTAAAATTTTGTATCTGCTGCTCACGCAGATATGTCAGGTCTAAGTCTTTGAAGCCTTAATTCTGTCAAAGTACAGCTGACACTTATGTAGTTTTCAAAGATTCTCACTAGAGGAAACTGATCTGCTCCGAACCAGAAAGCTATTAAACAGTTCCCAACAGTCCAACAAACGTTAGCAGCACCTCAAACCCTCTCTTTCCCACCCCAAGAATGTCAGTAACAGAGGAGACTGAAGGACAAACATGTACTACAATATTGCCCTTGAGATTTCAAAGACAGACCTGATAAATATCTGAAGGTACCTGCACACTTCTTGTTTTCTGCATTCTTTCAAAGTGAATAAATCAGAAGTCTGGTTGTAATGACAGAAAACTAAGACCAGCATCTCTTCTCCTCCCCTTTGATGGAAAAGGCTGGAGCAGGAAGCACAGTGGGAGCTTGTTCAGGACACCACGAAAATGGTAACTACCCCCTTCATCACTCAACTTACAAATTGTTCTCAGGGGTTTCGGGGTTGGTTTGTTTTAATGTCCCAACTTCCATTGTTCTACCTGATTTCATGTTGAAGCAGTGCTTATTTTAAGAAGCTATAACATTGGAAGTAAACTTACCAGTGGAAGGCTCTTGCCAGGAATATTGGGGAAGTCATGATGTTCGTTGTGATAGCCAACATTAAAAGTGAGCAAATTAAGTGGCCCATAATAGGAATAAGTCTCATGTCCTTTTAAAAACATGTAATGTTCAGCTATGAAGTGTCCTGAAATCGGGTGCAACCCAAGCCCAAGTACTGAGCCAGCAAGCATGTAAAAAGTGGATTTGACTCCCCATAAATAATATATCATGATATCAAAGGAAAGCTGAGCCAATAAATTGATTATTTCGAGTCGAGTAATGGGTTTAGGATTGATGCAGAGAGGTCTAATGGCATAGAAAAAGGGCTGAAGAACAATCCATATGAATTTCCTGAAACGGGTGCAGAAAAACCAGCCTTCAAAGTTGGTAGGAATGTCCACATCGATTCCATCGCCTCCCAAGTAACGATGATGATCCATGTGGTATCTCTTGAAGGATATGGAGTATGGGAGACCAAGAGGGAGGTTGGCAAATATTCCAAACCATCGATTCCACATTGCTTTGCTGTTGCCGAAGGCACTGTTGTGAGAGATCTCATGAATAGCCAGAGTCATGGAGTGGCTAATACAGCTTCCAAAAACGTACGCCCAGAAGATTACCCACTTCCAGTCCAAATCTTTAACGAGATAAAATGCAGTCAACTGCGCGAGAACCATCAGCACGACCACCCAGATCAAGTTGTAGTCTGGCTTCATCAATGCTTTTATCTCTGGATGCTTAGCTAGATGAGGGCAAAATAAACGAAAAAGCAATTATTTAGAAGTGCTTCTTCACAGCCAACTATCCCAATGACGTTACAAGAGCAGATACAGTCATTTCTCCTCTTCCTCCCAATTAGTGAGCAAAGGTAATGAATGAACCCTTTAGAATTAAACCATTTTAGCGTATTTTTTTTTTTCTGTTGCTCAGCAACTAGACACGTAAATGACAAGCACCGGTACCACCTCCACACTCCCCAGGAAGGAAACGGCTCTGAACCGACAACCCCCCCCAGCAACCCAGGCGGCCTCCAGCGACCTCCGCTCCCATTGAGGCGTCTACCTCGAAAACGCGGTTATTTACCCCAAACCCCGGGTGCCGCCGTGACCTCCACGCCCTATCTACCCCCACCAGCGGACACC
>JAHREE010000214.1:436452-453133 GCA_033628505.1 Tringa tobata
GGGAAGGGGGTCCCGAGAGGCCGTGGGGGCACTGCCGCCTCAGGGGAGGCGCCTCTCAAACGGGCCGCGTCGCCGCCGGCGCTGGGGATGCCTTTGACAGCGCCGCCCGCGTAACTCGTACCGAAGGAGGGAGAGAAAATTCTCGGCCTGTGAGACCGGGCCTTGCCGAGGCGCTGGGGGGAACAGGAGCTCCTTCACCGTTCCCCGCGGCGGCGAGGAGGAGCTGGACCGCGAGGAGCGGGGCGGGTGAGGCCTCAGCCGCTCCGCGTCCCGTCCCCCCTCCGTCCTTCAGCGTGTGTGCCCAGGTTTGGCTGCCCCTGAGGCTTCTGTCCCTCTCGGCTGCTGGGACAACCCTGCCCAGAAGCCACCGCAGGCAGCCGGGCAGTCATCTTGCTTTCTTGAGACTGGAAACAGAAACAGCGTCTTGCAGTAGCTCTTTAAACATTTTTTTCTTTTCAAAAGGTATGAGATGTGTGGTTGCAAGGACTAGCTATCACTTGTCCAAAATCTAAATTTCTATAAGCTGCCTACAACTACAAACCACAACTCAAACCGCCTGTGCCAAGGTCTCTGTTTTCTTCAATTTTTATGGTAAGATATTTTAAGAAGTTACTTATTTGACAAACTCCTTCTGTAAGCACTAAACTCCATTTGACCTGTCCCTGCGACTGTTTCTCATATAATATTGACTGCAGGCAGTTCAGTTACAAAGATTATGTATAATCTGAATGACTGCTTGCTTGGAATTTTAGTTGTCCATAAATCCACTCAAATTAAAATACTCTAAATCAAGAATAGTGGTAAAAACAACAGAGGAAGTTATCACAAATTAAACTATACTTTATCTATTAACGTAATAGGAATATCTCAAGGTTTATGATAGTTCACTTAAAATGTATTAGTAACAATGAATAAAAAAGGCTGATACGTACCAACTTCTAAAAGCCCTTATATGCACCCATGCAGAGGTAGGGAAAATATAATGAAAATGTTTGCAATCTAAAGTAATGAACGAAGCACAGGGTCTACAAAACAACAGCTTCGCAATTTTTTTTGTTTACATGCATTTTTAATCTGTGTGTATTAGGATGTGAATCAGAAATCAAAAAGGGGAGCTAGTAGAGAAGAGATGGGAAAGTTTATTCATAGCTTCTACCTCCTTAGTCAGACGATCTGAATTTTGTAGCCTTTGTGAGGACTGGTGTAGCGTAAGAGGTAAAACAGATATTTAGATTTCATCAAGGCATGTTTGTGCTTACAAGGACTGTTCGGTTTTACTTTTTTGTTTGTTGACCACTTCACAATCAACCAGGAAGTGCTTTTGAGTTACCAGTGCAGAAGCTGACTGCAAAATTGCCAGGATCACAAGTGTTTCACTCAACTGCAGTCCAAACAGCATACGTAACATTTCTGGAAAATGTTCCCTTCTTGTAGTAGTTCAAATATTAGCACTGCTATCCATCACTGTACTAAAGACCTTCTCGTCCATGGGAAGGATCCTGCCCAAAGAATGAACTGCTGATAAGAAAAGTTAGAGCTGTCGCCAGGAGCACCGTAAGAGAGAGAAACAGTAGCAAGAGCTCAGCACGCAGAGGCAGGTTTACAACACTACCAATGTATATAGGCTTGTAAATGGTGACAAGTTTCAGCAATTAAATAATTGCTGAAATTAAACAGAAGTATTTAATAGGTTAATTAAATAGAAGATCCCAGATTTATAAACTAAATATCCCACAGAAGCTAACCAATGCTTCAACAACTGAGAAAAATATTAAATAGGAAGGTTTTGGAAAATTTAATTGCCCGAGTGTCCTAGAGTGCAAAGTGTTTTTTCCTGTTTAACCGCTGAGCCAGTCTGGTTTAAGCAGTCCATAGAACAAACCCAGATTTATTAGGTCTTCAGCAAGCTAACAGGTTTTCTCTCTGACATTTTCCCTTCCAAAGACAAAGAGATCCAGTACCAAGCACACGTTCAGCTGGCACAAAGCTAGAACGAAAAAATCCGGGAGCGTTCACTGACACGGAAACCGGAGCTGGCAGTGCATCCCCGTCCAACCAGGAAGGCGAGATCCAGTAAGTGCAGCTCTGCCAGAACGGAGAGCACAGGGACAAGTGAGCTGGTCCAGGCAAAGGCCAAAGCAGCACAGGAACGGAACTGGAGAGTTAAGATACTTGACAGCTAGCAGACATGGTACTATAAAATACTCCAAACTGAACTTACTTACGAATGCAAGACCAATCTATGGCTGTAATTTGCCGGTTACCTTCTTAAAACCACCAGGAACACCAAGAAATCAGGTTGTCCTCTCCTGTCTGAAGACATCTTTAACTACATCGTACGTCATCCTATTTTCAAGAGACTCTTGATGTTGAAAGTTCCTTTGGCAGTCTTACTGCTTCCCACAATTAATTGTTGGAAGATCTCAGTAGGAACAAATTAAGTTTCTGTTCAATATAGTCTTACTTTTTATGTTAAAAAATTATGTGAAGGCATTGTCGTGACATTAATGAACTATCGTCACAGTGGTTTCAAGCTATTAAGAAGCTAAGTATAAAAGACACTTTACTACTGCAGCGTCTTTCAAGCCTGAGCTGTTTGGTTTCAGCCCTTCTGCAAGTACTAAGACTGAACACTGGCTGCAACTAAAGCAATTTGTCATGTCACGTTGTAAACTACATCTCAGTCTCCCTGGATTGAGGTTCTCCTTTGAACCGATTACAAAATCACTGATCACTACTAACACTGTACTTTTTGAGGCCGATACACCAACTCAGGTAAACTTGCATATGCCTTTATAGACAAAAGTGATTTAGTTTTCCTTCAAGCTATTTATCAACTTGTTCATATATGCAAAATGCATCCTTTTTTATTTAATAAGGGACACTGGCATCAGTAGTTAACATTCCAGCTATTTTCTCTAAACTAATAGTTCATTCTGTTAGTCTAAGAGCCATCCGATACCAATGTCTCCCTCCCTCCTCAGGAAGTAAACCCCAAATAGTCGTGTACCTTTGTCGTGGCACTTCTCAGAGCTTATAACCATCCCCTCCACCCCTTAAGTTTTGGGGGCCTTAGTCCATTTTGCTACCCTCGGTAGCACGCAGGGGATCAGGATGCACCTGTGAACTCACAGCATGTGATGCTTCCTGGAGTTGGAGGTTCCAAGTTGGCACCATTCATGGAGAGTTTCAAGTAACAATAGGCTGTTGTTCTTTCCAGCTCAGTTTATATACAGCTAGAGATTCATCAACATATAAATGTTACTCTTGAATAACCTGGAACTATTGGTATATTGTCAGGGGTGGGGAAATGAATAAAGAAACTAAAGTGAAAGATATTAAGAGATGCACAAATAAACCTTTTCAGTAAATGCAATTCACAGGTTTATACTTGTTTATAAGTATTTAACCACAAATATCTGGTAATTAGACCATTACATTAATTTGTCATCATGAATGACCATTAAATGAATTTGTATCAAATGATACACAGTAATTGTAGCTACCATGCTGACGCTTTGATTCAAAATTATTTTTTAAAAGATAAAGTATATGCCAGTATTTTTAAACTGAACAGCAGGTATCTATCTTAAAGAGATCTTTAACATTAAAAATTTCTGAATCATGGAAGACCAGTAATAGCAAATGCTCCTGTAACAGTTTAACCTTTCCCCCAGATAACCTTTTATCTTTTCCTTGATGCTTTTCTTAAGAAACATGCCTTTTTAAAAAAAGATTCAAACTCCCCAACAAGTTTATTTCAAAATTAAATGTCTGCCAAAAATTAGGCATTTGCAATGTTACTTCTGATATGAGCTAATACCATTATATATGGTATTTGTACAAGGTTCCAAAGATATACAGATGAGGAAAAAAATTAAAAAAAAAAAAATAATCACTGTAGACAACTCTGAGGTTGTTAAAGTGACCAGAGAGACTGAACAGTGCAAGACATGCTTTTCCAGTTACAAGCTCAAAACAGAAGTGCAAAAGAAATTAAAGCTTTGTTTGAAGTGATTGACCTTTTCGGGTAAGGTAAGCTTAGAATATCATCATCAGTGTCACAGAGAAAATTCCATCCCACCCCACCCCCAACACATACACACAAAATAGTTTTAAGTTTTTCCATAATATAGCATTGCCTTCAAATGACGTCCCCCTGAGCTGGGTTATTGTGGGGACAATTTGCTACGTACTAGATGTTGGCCTATGAATTGAGCGATGTGTAGGCAGCTTCTTGATTCTCCAGCTTTGACTAATGATACCTGATTTTACAGGCAGTTAAAATCGACAGAGACCCTGGGCTCAAACTCTCCCGTGACTGGAAGAGCACCTCACTGGAAAGATACTCCTGAGACCATGAACCAGGCTGTGTGTGGGTCAAGACTGGATAGAAGGACCTTGTGAGTTTACAAAAATATATAGCCAATACTGTAGCTTAAGAAGTCAGTTTTACTTGTTACAGAGATTCCCAAAAAGTATTAACTACTTTTCAGACATTCCAGACAAGGTCACTTGTAACAAAAAACCAAAAAGGTCAAGTTCTCTAAAACAAGATTTTAGAAGTGGATCTTTCCTTCAAGTGAACAGGACATCTGTTTTTACACTTGACTTTTTAGTCAGTTAAGACTGAATTTATTTAAGATTTTATGTGAACATATGCATAAACACAAATAAGATTACTTTAAACACATCTGCACAGAAAAAAAAAAAGATTAACCTTTCAAAACGTAACAGAGCAGGTCTGGTTAGTATGTAACTATTGCAAATCTGAAAGATTCTGTGCGTTAGGCCGACCCATACAGAAAGCGGTGGGGAAAGTCTCCATGAAAGAAAATAACTGTTCGAGTCTAAGTGGTGTTTCGAAGAGCCAGCAGACTAGGGGACACCGTGAAGCTAGTCGCAGTATCCCAACGAGCAGACCTGCTTGGGCTACTGAAGCAGTGTATCCTCCTGAAGGCGTCGTTTTTCTCCCAAGTTATTTTCTGTTCCGAAGGCGTTTAGATTTCCTAGGACAGTCTGTAGCTTCCACCGCCTTCCTCCGTTTCCCAGAAGACTGTTCATTTGAGCCAGAACCTGAAGAATTTCCTACTGTGCTCTCCATCACCTCCCGCAGCTTGCGTTCCAGCTCCGCCAACCGGGCGTTCTGTTCCCCTATGATTTGGGTTTGCTCTAGCAGTTTCTGGTCTTGATCTTGGAGCTGTTTCTGCTGCTCTTGCACTTTGACGCGAAGCTCCGAGATTTCCCGCTTCAGCGCCGTCAGGCCCGTGCCGTTTGTTTTGACTTGCTGCTGGAGTTTGGTGATGTCCTGCCTTAGAGGGTTCTGCTTGGAGAACAACTGCATCGTTGTCAGCGCTGCAGAAGTCCCTGGAACTTCAGAGAAAACTTGCATTAATCCTCTGCAACTTTCAAGACAAAGGCAGAAACTGAGTCCCAATTTTCCTATTCTGCTTATTCCCCACTCCCCAGACATGAATCCGAATTCTGGCTGCAAATTATGTGAACACGGAAACAGATTTACAGTTATTTAAGTGTCTAACGAGCGTATGGTATCTCAGAGCACAATTAGTTCAATTTAAAAATACTTCGATTTTCAGTAGTCCAGAAAACAGCTCATTGTTCAGTTTCTGTATATAGGCCCCCCTCCTTTTGCTGTATCAGAAATTAAGACAGATTATATTGTCATCTAGACTTAGTGTCACAGATTTTAAGCCAAAAATCCACAACATGTCTAAATTACTTATTATGTAATAGTTACATCAAATAAATCTATTTCAATAGAGCAGTACAATTCTGCTGTCTTAGCTGTAGACAGCTAAAGTTCTAAAATTTTGTGGTTTAGGGCTTAACAAGGTATTTCAGTTTAACTTACTTTTTAGAGGAAAGGAATTTATTTTCCATGCTTCTTTAGACTCACTCTTCCTAAGAACTAAAACCATACTGGAATTTGAGCTTGGGGATGTTGATTTTAGTAAAGTTCCTGCAAATCAAGGAGACTAACAGCTACTGTATAATTTCTTTCACTTTTTTGATCATAAAAGACGTCTATCACTTCTACTTCTATTACTTCACTCTTCTAGTAACTTACTCTGTGCATGTAAGATGCAACTTTTAATTGCTACAAAGACAGAACAGTCATCCTCCTATTTTATTTTATTTTTTTCCCTTAAAGATGCCAGCACAGCTACAGTTATGTGACACTAAAGGTTGCCATTAGATAGGTTATGCTCCTCCCTCAGCACAAACCAGGCATTTTTATGCCACAAAGTCTTGGCAAGACAGTTGACATCAACTACGGTTTTGGGCAATGCTTCCTCAAATTGACATATAATTAACATGATATAATTAAGAGGCAGTACACACACTTATGACTAAAAGGATGGACAGGACATACTAGAAACAACAAGCAGCTCTTACAGTTAGGCCTATCTTTTTTGCTTAAGATGTAATTTTTTTTTTAAATTATTTTTATTAAGCTTCCCTGTCAGAGAGTTATTTCAGAGTTCCCAGGAAGTATAAAGATGGTGAGCACAGGGAAAACACTACAGTTCTCCTCACCTTTTGCTTTTGGCGATTATATGAGGCAACTGCCTTAGACATTGGATCACAAAAATTCTAGAAAGTCTGACAGATTGTACTAGTTTAATTGTTTATTTATAGACTGTTATCTTAATTGCCTTTTCACTATTACACACAAGTACTTGGCTCGTTAGTATATACATTAGTGCCCCAAGAAGGTAAAAAAGCACATCCAAGTATGGTCTAGCTCTCTGTGGGCTACAGCAGCTTATGCTGATTCATTGCTGATTGTCCTAAAAATAAAAGGCATCAAGTTGTCGTCTCACGTGCCAAATTTCAACCAAGTGCAACGATAAAGTCTCATTCATTGGTGGCACAAAAGCGTCTGTTTAATGAATACACACTATGCATAATTCTAACATACATTCAAGTGACTGTTCTTTTGGTAGTACAAAGGCTCCTTAAATTCCAAAGGAAATGAATTTCAGTTCACATTCTTAAGAAACAAGTATCATCAATATTTATGTAATAAAGCTTGCATTTATGGGAGGGAGCTTAAAAAAAGACAATGCTGTGATTTTTTTTTTTTTTTTTTACAGAAAAACTAAATAAAACTTAACTATACGTTGGAATTAATACCTGGGGCAGTTCCTAGCAGACGTCCCGAAACATCTGACCCAGGTATCTTTCTTTTCAGTACTGGAACAATCTTCTCATCAAAATATTCCATAGCCATGGAGGAAATGTCTCTTAGTTCTTGAAGAACTTCATGAGCTCTCTGAGGAGCTCTTGTAGAGTTTACATACCTTAGCACACGATAAATTTCATCTATTACCTAAAACATTTAAGAAGAATTAGGATTTTCTGGTAAAGGCAAGATTATTTCAAATCATTGTGGAAGTGCTGGCATATTCAGGGGCTTTTACTACAATAACTATCTCATACCACTGTCTCCTTTAGTTCTAGAACTGCTTTGTGAAACACAGTGCTGTTTGTGATAGATCAAGTGAAGAGCTTCTCTGATCTGTCACAGCAGCCCTCTTCAGACTCGTGAAATAATGCTCATTGTGTGAAATTTTGTTTTACTACATCCATACTTGAGTTCTAAGCTATATACTCTATACTCAGCAGAGCATAATCATTTCTTTTTGGAGAACCTGAAGCAAAATACACTAAAGCCACAGTGCAGAGGAGCCACTCCCCCAACCAGGTACTAGGCATCCGAAACACATGAATGGAACAGCAAGAATTATTGTTACATCAGCCTGAAGAGCTGTAAATATTTACACCCAAAATACTGCAAATTCAGATTAAGTCCAAAATGTATTAATTTCTAAATCGTCAACCCACTACTGACAGAGAACACAAGTGCTCTCTTAACAGGTTTGAGAAACAGGCTCTTTGGTGAGGAGAGATTAAAGGTATCCTGCTCGTCTATGAATTACAGTCTGAGGCAGGGCAGGAGCACTGGGCTCTCACTACCGACATGGGTAAAATGCCCAGGGTTAAGAAGGGCTGAAGAATCTCCTGAAGGACACAGACCTCAAGGACTTAAAATCATAGGTATCACAATACAGCTGCAATCTTCTGTTTTCATCAAGGAAGCTCAGCTAAAAAGCTGCAAACGCTAAACAAGACTGAAGTGTCTTATCACGCAACAAGCTTACGAAAGACTTCTCTAATTGTACCCACATTACATCCTGTTAGCAACAACATCCCTTAAAAAAAAAAAAAAAGGCAGCTTTCTCCTGCCACCTTCCACACAAAATCTCACAGCAGCGCTCTGCTATCACCAGGAAACCTCACATAGTTTGCTGAACCTCAAATCAGGATTCATATATTCTAACTCAAATTCACTTTGTGACAATTCTGTGGCAGCTTCATTCAAAGGAAGTTTCCTGTGGGGAGCAGGGCAGGTGTGGGGGAAACCACAGGCTGAAGTGAACACTGAGCCTTCAATCTGCTTGACCAAAATAGGATTTTCTGGTGAGTTGGTAACTGCTGAAAGAGCAGCAGCACTAACAAGCTCATAAAGTAAATAATTTTAAAAAAAAAAACCTTCTTAGCTGTTACACCACAACACAAAGTCATTGTGACTCAGAGGCCACAAAAAATGGCTGGCAAGCTCACTTGCCCAACTCCTGCACACCCCACTTCTGGGCTGCGTATTGCCTTTCAGTCTACTGTTTCAAAAAGGAAGGTAACATTTCTTTCAAGTATTCCATTTATTATGTGAGCATCAAGAACTTCAGTTTATTTGACTTTATATTACATTTCTTAAAATACATGGTATATATAAAAATATAATATAAAGTCAAACAACCATAAATATACTAAACTATAATGATTTAATTTAAAATTAAATATTGAGTCAACAAGAAATCAAGTTACCTCTTCAAGATAAAAAACACATTTCACAGCGCCAGCCTATCCTACCCTGCTGAATGTAAAACTACCTGCCATGCTTTACCTGAACCCAACAGCTGACTTTTCCATCCTTTCCACTGTGACTCAGTTCTCTGCCCATGAAAAATTAACACCAACCTCCTCACATGGAAAGATCAATGAATAGAGCATTATCCTGCTGTTCCCACACTTGGTTTCAACCCTGAGCTGTACCGTTCTTCCTCACATCATGACTTTGATCTACATTTAAAATTAATTCCACCTACTGTACAAAAATATGTCATCCACTGTAATACTGAACAGTGCTTCCACATACTAAGTATCTTAATTCAATTAATGTGAAATACTCAAACGCTTAAGAAAGGTGCCTAAAATCTTCCTGATTGGGTGCTTAGTGCTATACATAGTCTAAACTACTACATCTTCTGACGACCTGGCCTCCAGCTGTTTCCAACAATTAAAATTCACAATTAAACCCTACAGATCACGTTTTTTGTAAAAGACTGTATAGGATGTATATGCCACAAGTCAAACGTCGCAATTAAGAGAGAATCTAAGAGAAAATGGAAACGAATTTAAAATAATTAGTATTTAGATATATTCTGGTTCATTCATTTCACACTGCCTGTTATAGCAGAATATTGGCTTGTGTGTTTGTTTGCAAGTATCTGAAACATAGTTTCAGTATGTATTATATAAATATATACATTTGTACCAGCTGACCCAGGTTAAGTTACACAATCTTTTTTTTTTTTTTAAGAAACACAGACATAACATACATTCACATAACATAGTCTACATTTTACCTTTCCAGGTATGAAGCAGCAGAGATTGGAATCCACATACTTCATGAAAGTCATATTTAAGAGCGAGAGTCTCGTTTCTACAGCAGCAAGGATGTCTGCGTGACGAGCTAATGAATGGTTTCTTCTTTCTGACTCCCGTCTAGAAGACAAACCATTAAGTGACACCGATTTAACAATGAGTCAACAAAATGAAACTGGAACAATCACTCAAGGTAATTCCACCCTCAAAACCCCCTGAGGTTTGAAAATGTAACCACTAACATTAGTTTTGTCTTTATGGAAAAAAACTGAGAAACAGACTAATGCTATGGTAATAGCATACTACGCTTTCTTAAACAAAGTTTGTTCTGTAAATAATTACTACATCTTATGTGATCCATAAACTTTGTAAGTAATTTAGGACTATTTAAAAACAAGCTTTCAGTACTCACTAGCAGTAGACACCAAGCCTGTGAATATTTTTATTCCCCCCATATACCTACAGTTAGCACTTCCATGTAATTGTCATAAATTTAATATATTATTAGTGTGTTGTGGTTTCAGCTGGGATAATTAACTTTTTTACTAGCAGCTGGCATAGTGCTATGTTTTGGTTTTGGGATGGGAAATACTGTCAATAGCACACTGATGTTTTTAGTTGCTGCTAAGCAGTCAAGAAACTAGCTTCCAGTAACACTCTCATGTCAAACCCCCCTCCCTTTCCCGTTTAATCCCTGGCACTGAAAAACCTTGCTTTTTTTTTTTTAAAGCAGTCTCATAGAAAAATCATCAGTGAAGGCAAGCAGTCTTGAAAAGGAATGGCATTTATTCATTCCTAGGAGTCCTTGCTTGATTTGCCAGAAGAGTTGAGTAACACAGGACCCGCTCTTTTTTTCTGTATTTAAAATACCAGAGACTCTCCCATATTCTGGTTCCTAGTATAAGACAACTTACGTTCATCCACACCATTATCTTGTAATTAGATCTTAAGTTCATGGTGCTTTGGAGGAAAAAAAAAAAAAAGAAATAAAACCAAACATGACTCGAGTTTTCAAGATATATGTGGAATTAGCCAACAAGAAATTCCTTTTCAATATTCTGCCTAGAAGAATCTAGCACATTGAAGTTTAACTACAGATGTAACTGTTACGTACCTTGGAAGCTGAGCTTTAACTTGCTTTTGACACAAGTTGTGGTATCTCTCCACTTTCAAAAATCCCTGATTTAACATTCGCTGGCAAACCAAGTCCATTCGCTTACAAACCTGTATTTAAGTAAAAGAAAAACTTAAGGCTCAGTTAAGGCCACAAGTCACTCTCACTATTATCTCATCCATACTTGCTGGGTAGTAAGAGATTCTTATCAGATTTTGCTCCATTTCAAGAAGCAGAAACCACAGTTCAGTTTAAGGCACCACCATCTCTAACAATGATCACAATACTCCAAAAAGCAGCAGCTACATTCTACACGCCTCACAAATCCATCTCCTGATACTGCCTGACAGGAGACACTAAGCTAAATGCCACCCACATAAGCAGATACAATTTCCTCTGATTTTAATTGAAGTTGCAAATGCCTGTGCCTGGCTTTTAACTTGGTCTCCAGAGTGATTCTGGTAGATCAAATTCATATTTTGTAGTCTTAAAAAAAAAAGAAATCTTTCAGCATTTAAGGCCTATGTTTGTGAAGACAGCCACAGTTAAATTTAAAAACTTATACGATACAGTGCACATGAAATAAGATTCCTTTATATAAAGTCTTTTCTTCTGTTTAACAGATTCCTTTATTTGCTATGTTGGATACCAATAGGTTCAATTTTTTCCACAGTTTTAGGGAGAAAGGTCATTAATAGCTGCAGAAGATAGAACAAACTGCTAAATTGAAACCTTCTCAAGTAGCTGGTTACAAGACAAAGCCAACTTGTACAAAAGTTTAAGCCAATTGCAATTCAGTTCTGAGGATGCAAGAGCTTACTGAACCAACTGCCCTTTGAAATTCTGTGGGGTTTGGGTTTTTTTGTAGTTTAAATGCACAACTCCCACTATGACCCCACTTTCCAATTAATTAGCTTTGCTTTCTTTTTTTTTTTAAATAAACAGTCCTTCCCTCCGTACATTATTCATCTCATAACTTTTGAAGTCTATGTAAATTTGTAACTTGAAGAAGATTCTCACTTCTAGAAAAGCCTGCAATTATTTTCTGTTTGCATGGGAGGCACTACTTCAAGAAGTTCTACCTTCTACAAGTCTTCCTCTAGCTCAAGCTAGTTTAACTTCTGTAAGAACTGACCATTTTTAAACAAGTCTGTATTAACAGACCATTAAGCAACTGCCATCGAGCTGTCAGTGCTCCCTCATATTAGGTCTTCCTTGTGAACAGTCAAAGGAGAAGGATGACGGGATAACAGAGATACAGCCTCACTCTCCCCCACGTTCACTGGATCAGCTAAATTATCTTCAGCATATAAAAAAATAACACTGGCCCTTCAACTACAGGAAGGAGAAAATCGTCATGTTTTTTCTAAGACGTTAGCTGTATTAGTGATGCCTAAGTCTAATGCCTTTTTTGAGTACAAGACTTGTAGTTCTAATGCTACCAAACGCCTGAACTAGGCCCTGGGTACCTGCCCAAGGGCAGTGTTAGCTCTGCAATTATTCAGCACAAGAGAAAACCAACCCTAGATACATCATTAGCTGCAATTTCAGAGGAAGCACAGGAAGAGCGATTTTAAGCATGTGTACACTGACCCCTACTGGCACCAAGGACCTTTCCCACATACAAGAGAGCAGGTTGCAATGGGTAACACTACATTTCTTAAACACGGGATTTTTTTTTAATCTTACTTCATTTGCTTACACTACACAGCACAAAGAATTATCTCCTTCCATTTCCAGACATTACCCATATTTATTCCAATAATCAGCCTGCAACCCAAACACCGAACAGATAACAGGTACCACCAGAAACCAGAAGTGTTTGTCTGCAACTTATTTTACCAATCACCTCTTAATTCTCAGCTGGCTCCTGATGTCACCATTTAAACCATCCAGCACCTGAAGTTATAGGAACACTATAATTCTTTTAGACTGCAGTCAGCAGTCTTATGCAAAGTAGCATTATTACACTCTTAAGCGTTCATATTACTTCAAGACAGGTTGATAGTAGCTACTCAATGGACTTGAGTATTTTTCTATTCAAAGAAAGCAAAAAATTAAATTTGCTCATATTTGTATTTGCAAATTTTTGTGAATATTTTCTAATTCTAGCCATAAAGTTGAAAGAGTTTTGTCAAATGTCACGTCCAACCAGACACTGTGTTCAAATTCCAGTGTCAGAAAGTTACTCCAAGTATGAAAAGGTGGGTGCTTCTCGGCATCCTGACTTATATGCCGTAACAGCTTCTATGAAAGAACTAATTTTCCACTTCATTTGTAAACAGACTAAACTGACACAATCTACTTAGACAACTACTAACAGCTTCCCTTTCCTCAAGCATGTCTTACTTCTGCCAAGCTGCATAAACAGATAACCAGTATCAAAGATAGGGTATTTTTTTCTCTCTCTCTATATATATCTATTTAGATTCAATACATGTTCTCTTCCTTAGAGGCTGTGCAGACACCATGTTTCATAATGCCTTTCTAGGGTAAAGTATAAATAAGTGACAAAATGTTGATGACTTCAGCAAGAAGCTTTAAAATAGAAATGCCTGTAAATACAGATTTACTGAAATTGTGGAAAGATTAAATCCGTGCCGTCCAAAGGCTCTCAGTCCTTCTTTGTGCTGTGCAGAAAACAAGCACGAGTTTGCTGCAATATCAAAGACACTTCTGACGTGTCAGAATCGAAGATAACCCTCTCCTCAGATTGTTCATGGAAGGAGGCGACAGACTGTTTGTTTTCAATCACACTTGCTGTAGTAACAGTCTGAATGAAGTGCATTTCCAAGCTTAGACATTGGGCATTGGGAAGTGCATTCTTTCACTTAGATGAGCAAATATAATTTAATTATTATCCCGGTCAGGTAAGGATTCCGGAGCTGCTGGAAGTCATCAAAAAAAAAAAAAATCACAGTAAAAGAAGTCTTCAAAAGCTAGAAGATAAAGCAGCTCCCAGATCAGCATGCATACCCAGCTGCAGCTTGTCCAGAACGTTACAGCTTCAGACATAATGATCTTTGAGTTTTCTGTGTTTCTCTTATGATGACATATCAGAGGAAATAGATGAAGTAAATACTCAAAAGGGTTGAAAGCAAAATGCTGCTGTTTTTCCTGTCATTCACTATAAGAACTCAAGATCTGCACTAAGGCATAATTTCAGACACAATTGCATTCTGAATACCTATTGTTTTGCCTCCATTACTTTAGATCTACTTCACTGCTTAACCAGTAGGTGCTTCATTTATGCTTTTAAACGCAGTAACACCAGGAATAGCAGAAAGCATTATGCTCAGGAAAACAAGGACTTCTTTGCACAATGAGGGGCCCCCAGTCCTGCCTTGCCTGATGGCAACCATCATAAGCAGGAAACATTCTTTACCTCATCTTTGGTGACAGAAAAAGACTTACATTATGCTCTATATAAACAATACAGGTTCCTATCTCTATTTTAATCTGAAAACTTGCTGATGCTTTACATCCTCCCACCCTTCCAACCCCGTAGTCTGTCTTCTTGCACACACTCTAGCTCCAACACCAGTTCCACTCAAAGATTTTTATTTGTTTCTTTTGAATCAGTGAGCTATGGTGTTCCAGAAAAAGACATTAGGATATTTACTTCAATGCTGGGATCCAGAGAATGCAAAGTGATCAGTATAGTGAATCCACATTTGTATCTACGCGTGTATGATCAAACTCTGCTTAGATTAATTGATGTCTTGGATCATACCTTCCTACCTTCCTCAAGATACTTTATCTGATAGAATACCACATTCTAAAGGGTTAATGAGGCTGCTTTTGGGCACTTTAATATGCATTTAATCCCTGTAATTCAATTAACGTGGTCCTGCAATGCATCTTTAGTAGAATACTACTCATTATAAGATACACCCATTCATCTTTGATAAGCAGCTCAAGTCAGTTCTCAGAAAGATAAATTTCCTGTTTGTGCTAGACAGATCTTAGAGCAGGAATATACAAATGTCTCCCAAGGCCACTTGTAGCCTTTAAAAATCTGAAAGTGATGAAATTTCATTATGAATGTATGACTAGGCATTGTTATTTTAAAAGGCTACCTTAATTCTCCATCAACAGCATCTGGAGTTATGGAAAACATCCAGTCTCTTCCCTTCTGTTTAGAGCCTTCAGTGAATCTCCAAAAGAACACTTTTATTTCTGACTAGCCATCCAAAAGGCCTGGCTCATCAAGCTTATGTGGTTATGAGCTACACTTCTGACCAGGTCAAACCAAGCAGGCTTCGGTCCTTTACATTAGCGCTGTTTAACAAAACCAAGTGTACTTTCTTCTCAGAGGACACACAACACCTTCTGATGTGCTTAAGGGAACCATAGGGAATTTGATAGAGATTTTTCTCAGCTGTCACTGACTCAAAAATTAAAAATAGGGAAAGACAAACTGAATAGTTTCCTTCATTTTACACCTAGTATTGTTTCATGTGTGTGCCAAAGTTGGTATTTATCCAGCCTGGTTATGTATATTTCTAAAAATTCTGAAAGGGAGAGTCTTCTTTCAGAAAAATGAGCTTGTAGGTGCTAGGTAAGAGACTATAAGAAGTAAAATTTAACACTTCTAAGTAGCATGGACAGTTAAACAGCTGGTCTAGTCCTTACTCCACCATCTTTCCTACTCCCAACTCCCACTGCTGACAAACCACTGCTTGCAAACATTAACTTCATCCTACAGAAAGAAAAAAACCTTCTATTGCCCAGTGCTAGCTCCCACAGGTACTACCATTTGTAAAAGGTGACAGGAAAGTCGCAGCCAAGGGCTGTGTCTGGCATTGTGGTACAGACCATGCACACCAAGCGTGCCCAAACAGCGTATGCGCTTCGCCTCCCTTCATTCGGGCTCTAAGTACTCAGAAGCAGAGGCTGCAACCCAAAGAAAAAGGCAGTACTACATCTTCTTCACAGAAGCAGGAGACATCTTTAGCGGATTGACAGCCTGCTAGAAATATTTAGGTACTGGTGTACTCAGTGCAGTACGAAAGAACAGATTTTTCTGCTCGAAGAGCTTTCAGTCTAAAGTTACAGTCAGGGTGCCACACTTTGTGCTGCTGATCCAGGACACACGCAGCCCAATTTTCTGCTGAAAGATGCTTGCAATATTATCCAGTTTAGGCTAATAGAGTTCTTAAAATAGAAACAGTACAGTACATGCAAGTTTACTGAGGGTTACATAAGCTATGCATTAATTCCATCACTATTATTCCATTTACGACCTCATAAGAGATTCAATAAGAGAGCAGCTTATCATATTATGTCATAGTGTACATCAGGCTCTTATGCGGGCAGTTAAAGATTGATACACGCTGATCTCCTCACTGACAGCTGCGTTTTATTTTGGCATTATAAAGTTTGGAGGTAGAGGTAATATCTTTTATTAGACCTACTACTATGGCTGGGAGAAGCAGGCAGCCTTGCAGGCAGGCAAGGGCTGCCTTCTTATGTTTTCTTTTTTGCCCCAGGTTTATTTCTAGATTGAGCAGGGTCCTTGGAGCAGCAGGCTCACCATTTCCTACCCTTGTAGGCTTACAGCCTATAAGTAAAATAAATACACACGTGAGACACAATGGACTGGTCCCCCAAGGAGAACAGTCATTAGGAGAAATAAGCCTTCAGCAGCCCGGTAATTTCTTATAGAGGGCGAAGGGAATGAAAGAAGCAAGAGATGGTAGAAGACCTTTAGGAAGGCGCACAGGGAGGCGCACACCGACGTGCCCATCCCCGAGGCTCGGGGGCGGTTGGGGAAAGGGGAGCCAGCCCCACCCCCCCCCCCCCCCCCCCCCCCCC
>JAHREE010000215.1:0-32004 GCA_033628505.1 Tringa tobata
TATATATATTTATATATATTTATATATACTTTTAATGATAACTAAACAGCTAGTTTCCTGGTTCTAACATTCCTTGAAATTCTATAGGAGGCATTTAATTTAGTCCTTAGGCCACACTTGATTATTTTGGCATGTCACATGGTAAATGAAAGTATGAGTTTCGTCTCTGCACAGAAAATCCTGCACAGTCGTAGTGGCTTTTCTTCAGGAAAGAACCATTCTAGAGCAGTATAAGTCAGGCAAGGGAACTTTTCTTAATTCAGGAAATCAATATATAAATTGAACTAAAGAATACATACGTGCTGAGCCCTTATAAAATGAGATGGCCATACTATTGAACCTCCAAAGGGTAAATCAAAGCATGGATATGAGCATGTGGATTCCACGGGTAATTATAAGCAAAGCTAATATTTCTTTGTGAGGACTATTGTCAGAGACTTGAACCCAATACCAAGCCCTCTGCTTGACTGGGACTACCCTGGAAGGAAGAACTCCATCCTACAACGTAATTGCGTTCTTGCTAACTCGACCGGCGAGTCCTTCCGACCTCAGCAGGACTCACTGAGTCAGATCCTGATGTGAATTATACTGATCCAAATCTGACATTTCTTTCTGATACCTGTTTCTTAGTGTTGATTCGGATACAACTGAGAGCAGAAACTTAGCCCGAAGCTTTGCAATAATTCGTCTCACAAATAAGAAACTTGTCTGCGGGTTTAGCCTTAGGAATGGGAAATGCTGTGCTGAATGAAAGAAAAGAAAGGGAAGGAGAAGAATAATCCTCACTAACAGGCTGTTTTGGTGAATAATGACCACATCTTCAAATAAGCCTCCCCCTCGTTTAAGCTTAGGTGAAAATATTCATGGTTTTGTACTAGAGAAGTAAAAAATCCTGTCCAACAAAACCGATTTAGAAAAATAACAATTTGGCCTTAATAAAATAGAGAATTAAATTGCCAGCTGATGAAAACTGTTCTGTGTTTGCTCAGTTAAAGAGCAAGCCGCGTAGACGTACTAATTTACATTATCTACGATCTGACTTCAAAAGCCCAGTTCTGTTTCAGCAATGAAGGGTAATGGGAGAAACACACGTGTGTGGGACCGTGGAACCGTGAACGTGCAGCCTTCTTCTGCGCTCTTCTTCGCTTGTGAAATGCCATATGCATTTAACGAGAAAGGATCTGGAATATGGTTTTTAGATATAATGAGTGCCATGGCCTCATGCAGCTATTAGAATTTTATTTCGCTAAGAGGAGCTGAATCAGCCTCAATATGCTGGCCAAATTCTCTTTTGGGCAAGTTTCCATTTCAATTTTGGTTTTATACTTGCTGTCCTGAACAGCCTATTATGTAGTTAAACAGCTGCAGCACCACACCGTAGAGGTAGCTGCATTTCAGAGATAAATTAAGCGATTCCTGCGTATACAGAGGGCTTAATTCCTGCCAGGAGTCTGTGGATGAGTACGGGCACGCCGTAAAGCAGCTGTTCCCAAAAGATGGTCCCTGGAGGTGATCACGGTGACTGGCTGCACGGTGGGGGCTGCAGCGGGCAGTGACCCTGCCACGGCCGTCGGTGCTGAGGCTGCGCTGCCTGCGTCCGACTGTCCGGGACCACGACATCAAAAAATTGTTTTATGTATATATATATAGATGTGTGTATATATAGCCTCTTCCTGTTATCTACAGCGTGAACTGGCTGCCTCGAGCCTGCCAGCGCAGAGAGAGGCGTCCCCATTGCTCTGCCACCCAGAGCTGAGCCTGGGTGAAGAGCCGCTGCCCGAGCCCAGGCCTAATCCTCAGGCCTCAGGGCTGGGCCCCGCGTTGTCCCTCGCCTGGGCTCGGCCGGAGGGCAGGCCCGGGGAGAGAAGAGGGCGCTGGGCAGTTAGGCCACAGGGGAAAGCGGCTGCTGCAGCACGTGCCCCGGGTGGGTCTCTGCCATGGAGAAGGCGTCGGGGGGATGCAATTGCGCAGGAGAGACTTGCCGAGATCCCTGACCAAAAGGGCTCAGCCGCAGGTGCCATCAGCTCCCGCGCCTGGCACTGGCCGGGGCTCTCCTCCCCTCCGCGGCAGGGACCCTCACTGCCATCGCTGTGAGCTTCTGTTTAAGCAGAGATTGTTTTGGAAACTTCATTTGCTGCTTCTCTTTCCCTGCCTACACCCTGGAGGGACGGTACGAGCGTTGCCCTCACCTCTGCTCTGCTCGGCTCTTCCCCTTGGCTCAGCGAGTCTTCGCTTCTCCTCCAGCACAGGCTTGGACCCCAGGGGTCCTCCCGGCTGCTGGGAGGGTGGTGTGGAAGGAAACTCCTTGGCAGCGTGGGGACGGGCAGGAGAGCCCCCAGCATCCTGCCGTGCCGGCTCAGCAGGCTACGGGCAGGGTGACCTGCCCCAGCTGCAGCCCAGCCTGGAGCTGGGTGTGTCGGCTAATAAAGTGCTTGGAGATCCTTCTGGATGAAAGGCACTATAGAAACCTAAGTGTCAACCTGTCACACACCAGGGAGCACCTCTCTAGCCATCAAGGGGTTTGCTGATATTCCTCACCTCGAACGCGGTTTGCCAGTGGTACCGCTGCACCCTAAGATGCCCTGGGAACAGTAACGGCAGTAACGATGCCTCACGTTCCATTTAAGCTCTCCGTCCAACACCGAGGCTCCTGCTACACAGGATTTCACAGCTTTTCAGCAGGCACAGCTCCACACCTGGAGCTGCCAGACCAACTTCAGATCTCAAATTAACACGTGCAAACCAACACCCGATGGGTCAACCTCCAGCGTGCCGCCGAGGAGGACATCAAACCCACCGACCCACCATGCAGGGCAGGCTCAAGGCTGAGAGGGGCTGAGCCGGAGGCTCGTCACTCTGGGCGCAGGGGAGCCAGGATGGACCTGTGTGGTGAGGACCTGGCGTGGAGAGGTGGCACTGCCGAGGGTGCCACGGGGCCAGGAGCCTCTCAAGGGCACCGCTGCAGCAGGGCACAAGGAGACATGAGGTGACGTGTGGCACATCGTCCTGTAGCAGCTACTTCTTTTCCTTCCAAAAACACCCAATGACCAAACATTCCCTCACTTGATACTAGATGCAGTGCTGAAGAAGATGAAACTAGAATACTAATTTACTGATACAGCAGGACATGGGCTTATTTTAAAACAAATAATTTCTATTATATGAAATGTATTTTTTATATATATATATGAAATCCACACACCTTCCTATGCACGCTTTAATTCCTTCCTGATTGATCTCAAATTTAACATCGTGACAAGGTTTAAGCAAGAATTAAAATGTCATTTTTTGGTATTAAACCGTACAACATTATTAATCTTTGTACGCTGCCAAAGGCCATTCTAATCAGGTCAACATAAAATAATAAAACACTTCATAATGTACTTCACCAATTTACAGAGAATTTAAAATCTAAAAAAATACACAAAACAAAAATAAGTATGGTGAATATCAACAATTTTACCAGTCAGATCTTTTCCTTCATTTATATTTTCAGACTTCTGTTTATTATACTTGTGTTTTACAGGCAACGAAGAAATGAATGGAGATTTGCTATAATTTTCATCCGCTAAAATAAATATTAGTCCAATTAGTATCCAGTTAAACACTAGACTATTTTGCTATATCTAGCTGTACTTTGTGGGTCTACACCGTGATGTCTCTAAGTAGAAAGCATTCCACTTCCTATCTTTATGTTTATTTATGTTCCTCCTACGTTGGTTTTGTAACTGAATTTTATTTTTATGATGGGGGGTCAGATTACAATTGATCTGTTTACACCTTTATTAAAATACCACATGCTGTATTTCTCATGTCAGGGACTAAAGCAATTTGACTTTGATTTATTCGCAACACAAGTATGATAAGCATAATGTTATTTTTCTAAACTAACCAGATGTATAATATGTAAATAGAAATGGCTTGTTTGCCTTTAAATGATAGAATGTTACCTGTACAAGAATTTAATATATTGCACTTTGAAATGTAACATGCACAGATAACATATTATCAGATTTTTCAGTAGGCATCTACTTCACTTTTGATTCCTTTTTTTTTTTTTTTGAACAAGGGTGGAACAAACAGAAATCATAGCTGTCCAAAGCTTATAGTGAACATTTTCTCATAATGGCATGGGAAATGTAAAATACAGGGGGTTGGTGTCATTCACGCAGGCCTTTTTTTTTGCCTGAGAACAGCCAATAAAATTTTAACGTATCAAAACCTATCAAAATATGATTCTAAAATTAAAGACTTACACGGACTGCTCCAAGTCAGCATTACGAGTCAGCTGGGATCTAAGCGTATCTGTAATCTATTGTTTTTACCATTTATCTTTATAAAGTCTGATTACTGTCAGGATCAAATAAAACTTGTCTTAATCGCATGATGTGTTGCTGCAGGTGGGGGCTTTCAAGCGAATAAGCCAAGTGTGATTTCTCCTTCAAGTGTACAGGAAAATCAGATATAAAGTATCAGCTGCCATCTATAGATATATGTATAGGGGTGTGTGCGTTTACTTTAAATTTCTTAAATCCAGGAAAGACACTGGCTTTAGTTCTGTGTGGTTATTTTTAATTAGCAGCTCCACGTTAAATAAGATATCGGTTTTCAAGACTAAAGAGGCCCAATGTCTGCAAGTATATTTGTATTTAAAATAGTACAACAAATACAGGAAGTGGCATCAATATTGTACACTACCCAGGATTCAGCTCTTTCCTTAATAGAAAATGCCTTGAAAACATGAGGGATGGGAAATATAATGTTTTCATCTATAGAAGAATATTTCAGGGATTTATTCTTTTTTTTTTTTTTTTTTTGCATTTTTGAAGGATATACATTCTTCTTGGTTTTTGCTTCCAAATATAGTTTAAGGCTATTTGGTAAAGTATATACCAGATATCAGGCTCAATTTACAGGGTTTTCTCCTCACAGAAACTTCTCAAAACTTCACCTCTAAGGATTCATATCTTGAAGCTACACGCGCTTTATCAGCTGTGCTCCAAAGACAGAACTCATGCTTAATACTACACGCTGTAGGAAAAAGAGAAGGAAAAAGAAAAACAAAAGAAAAGAAAAGAAAACAGAGTTGAAGCGATGTCAGATCTGCATAACCTACAGTATTTCATGTTTTCACTCATCCGTCAGCCTGCAGGGTGCGTGGGATTCGGACTTAAAGTGCTCATCAGGTGAAGAACCAAAGTGCTCGAGTAGAATTAAATAGCTGTTCTGCCTATGGCTAAATACATTGCATTTGTTAAAGCAGGTAAAGAGGGGATGCGGTGGTTGGGGCTGTCTCTGTCTCACTGGGTTCAGAGGGTTTTGACCTAAAGCAGTGTTCAGTAGGATTCAAACCTTGGAATCGGGGGCTGCGGGTTACTCATCTTATTGCGTCTTCACCTGAAGACTTCTAAGTGCTGGGTTGCTTGGTTGGCTCTGGAAGGTAGGTGAAGTGGAATAATTCTGTCTTAATTTCTTTTAAATTAAAGCCTCTTGACTGTGGTAGTTACCACTTCTCTCTTCTGACAACGTGAGGCTTGAAAATATATTATTTTCGTTATATTCCATGGCTGGAAATCACTTATCTCTTGAGTCGTGGGGTTTTTTTTACATCAGAAGCGAGCAAGAAGCTTATTCTTGCCATAAATGATACTGCATAGAAAAATAGTTCTAAAAAAAAATACAACTGTAAACCACAGTTCACCTTTACCTTAACATAACCATTTAAACTTAGATATACTTACCACTCACATTCATATTTCTTAAACTGTTTACAACATCACAACTGGCATTTTAAACAAGCAAGATTTTTTTTTTTTTTTTTTCTCAAGGATACCCTGGAAACTCAATTGATAGAACATTTTGAGAGTTTGAAATATTCCATGTAGCGCAGTTCTTGAAATGAAAGAGAGAAGGTTTATAAAATAAACGTTAACACGTAAAAGAACCGTTAAAAAAAAGCCATGAGTGTTCCAAAGGAGCGAGTATAACTTTTTCTTTACACATCTTGCTACAGAAGATCTAACTTTTTAAGGCTTCCGTTTTCCTTTCACCCATCACTCAAGTCCTCTTGCATTATAATTTTGCTTAGGTGTCAGAGTGTCGTTATACTGCTAACGGCAAACGTTTCTCAGTGGGCATTCCCACCACCACCAGACTTGCATGCTTCTTGGTTTCTGATGAACTTTGGAGTTTTAGTGGCTGGATATCCCTGTTCATCTCCAGAAACTTGACGTGACATGAGAGGCCTAATGTTATTTTGCAGTAACAAAGACGAGGAGAGTGGCAGAGCACGTGGGTAAATATGTTAGCTGGGTTCTAGGAAAAGAAACTGGAGGTCAGAGAGATAAATGGGTTCTTTCTTTCCTGCTCTTTACATTTGTAGCACCTTCTACTTGGATTAGCTAATGCCTCTAGTGAATGGTGAGATGCACCCATTTATAGTTTGTTATTCTTATCCCTAATTATCACACATTTTATAAAAATATAAATAACAAAAAAAGTAAGCTGGGTTCCATCTCAAGAGGTGTTTCTTGTTGTCCTCTGAGAATATATTGGATAAGTCAGGTCTTGACAAGCCCTATCCATTGTAGCTGATTGTAAGTCAGACAATAAATACAAAAAGAAGTCGTTCTTGCGGTGAGCTCAGCAAATTCTGAGGAAATCAAAAGCATTCCACTGTGCTTATGGCACAAAGAACACAACAGCAAGGGCATATTTAGTGGAGAGAATGAGACAAAAATTACCAGGTAAGTGACAAACTGTACAAGCATTTTGTTTAAAAAAGGAACTCTGCAGCATTCTGTCTTTAAAGCCGGGTTTGAGCCTCTGGGATATAGATCTCGATGCTGTCTGCGCGCTCTGTGGCTGAATTCTGCCGGAAAGAGGCTGCTCTCTTGGCAGCCATTAGCCGTCTCCTGGCTTCTTGTCGCTGTCTGTCGGGCAGGTCCAGAGATTTTTCTCTCGTGATAGGGAATTTTCCTTTTGGGGGCTTCTTTGGTACAGGAGGAGGAATCTTCCTTTCTTCCTGCAACAGGGTATTAAAAGCGAGGGTGAACTGCGTGCGGGAGGTACCGTCAGCGGAGCATGCAAATGGAGGACAAGAAATGCAAAAATACTGGTTACGTACATCAAGCATGCTCAATTGGTGCTCTCCAACCAGCTGACTAATGGAATAGCTACCCACGCTAGGGGCACTGCCACAACCCTCTTCTTTCAGCACGAATTCTGCAAAATTCCTGTGCCTTAAAAAAAGACTACGCTTCCTTCTGCCTTCCTGGGATCCTGCACATGCAACCTGCACACCTCGCTCACCTATGGGTTTGTTCAGTTTTAGCTGACACACTACTACATTCATTATAAAACAGAAACACACACTGGCTCTCCAATAAGAATTCAGCGCATCTGTGTGGTCCGATCAAGTGAAAAGACTGTCTAATATTAGCAGGACAGGATTTTTAATTAAATTAATCATACGGAGTTTCGCCTCAGCTGGATATGAGATAGCAGCTGTGTATACACGTCTATTAGTTTAGTCTCCTCTACGAATTGCTAAATGGAAACATGCAAGCACCAGCCAGAGAGAGAACATAGGGCTAATTGTTCTGCTTGCCAGCCTGGACCATTTTAAAGAAAATTATATTGAAGAATCATTGAATTATAAAGTGAGAGTCAGTAGATTTTGGTACCAAAGTAGCTGTAAATTACTCTGCAGGTTTTAAATCAAGGATTGTTTTGAAGTATGAAATTGGTATTTTACTCCATTTAGAGACTGAGAAATATCATATAAAGGCCTTAAAAAGATGATGTAGAATCACAGAATCATACAATAGTTTAGGTTGGAAAGAACCTCTGGAGGTGATCTCATACAACCCCCATTCAAAGCCCACTTGAAATTAGATGCAACTTTGATGTTAAAGCAGGTTTTTCAACATCATGTTTAATACTGGGCTGAATAGCCCCAAAGATGGAGAATCCACAAATTCTTATGTATAGCATGGCTATTATGATTGATCTTTCTGCTGTATCACTTCTTAAAGTCATAGTACTAGTCCAGAGTATGGGCTGTTCCTTATGGAGAACACAGTTAATTTGATGCACAGCAGGATTCAAATAATACAAAAATTGAACTGATGCATCTATGGTTTTCAGACTCTTCATTGTCTGCTTTTTTTTTTTAAAACTAATTCTGATTCTACTACCACAATGCATTAGCAAGACTAAATAACTAAGGTTATTTAGAACATAGTTCTACACTCTCAACTCAGCTGCAGCAGCCTAAGATGCTATTCCCCATGAGAGCCAGCTCTTCCAGTATTTACTTTCTCTATTTCCTGTTCTCAGCCAGGAACATAAAGGCTCCACTCCTATCGTCCTATCTTAAATTATTTTTTTTCAACTTTCAGTTATTTCCCTCTTAGGAACATCACTGTTGCTGCCACTATAATAATTTCTTACTTCCAGTTGTCACTAGTAAGCAAGAGTTGAAAACTCACCATCCACCAACCAGTTGGCTGAAAATTAAAATCCAAGAGGAGCATGAAGAAACGAAAGAGTTGTCAAAAAGCCTCCTAATTCCTCCCAAACCAAACAAGTATTCACCTGAGGCCAACAGTACTGACTCAAACCAAATGCTGTCTTCATCTGACTGATACAATAATGAGCAAGGGAAGAGGGATAATCAAGGTGAGGGATGGAGCTCTAGAAAGGGGAAAGGCAGTTTCAGAATTACATTGCTTTTGTGGGCAATTTGCCACCTTTGGTTTATAAAGCATCGTGGCTGGGGTGCCTCCCAGGTGGTGGAGTTACAGCACAGAGGTGCAGGCATTTTGCCAGCAGGACTCTTTGTCCCCCAAACTTTTGTGGGCCAAGCTTTAGTTTGACCTACGCTATGTTTTGCCACGTGCTTTTCTCTCACTCCTGCTCTAGTATCAGTTGTGCCGTGCAGGCAGGATTCAACACTGTAGTGTTCAGTTTTGAGCTGCCCCAAATGTAGCAGAGTGCTGAGTTTACTTTGATTGACTTTTTGGAACTGTTGTCCTCAGTCTGAATTAATCAGTACATATTTCAGTTTTAGCCTTTATGACGTGAATCCAAATAATTTGAACAAAAGTGTTACGGAGTGGACTGACTAAGCAAAATCCATTTGATTTGTTCTACAGTTCAGTTCAACGTTGTTAAAAAGAAAAAAGCCCTCACATCTGAGGAAGGTTTCCGTGTATATATTGGGCCGTGCCCATTAGATATTTTCTAGGGCTAGAAACCTATTGTATTTCACTATTGGATTTAACATAAGGAGACCGCAGGACTACAAACGGGGAGTAAATGGTATTGTCCACGGCCTGCTTACCTTCCTTTCAGGTGATTCTATTATTTTCCATTCATTGAGTTTCAACTGGTGCAGTTCATCAAACTTCATGCTGACGTCTTCAATCGAGAGCTGCAATAAGTCCCAGAAACCTGCTAGGTCCTGGGAAGTTGGTCTCGGCATGGCACTCGGGTCCTGTCAGGCACAAAAGAGAGAATATGAATAAAAACCAATGTGTTTTGAGGCAGGAAAGGCATGGCAGCAGATCACCGTGCTGAGGCTTATGTGCGTGTTACAGCTGGGAGCTGGGGCTGGGAAGCTGTGCCTCCTACCCAGCCCAGACATGAATGAGGTGGATGCCATACGTGAGCCTTCCTGAACCCGTGGGGCATGAGAAGTCATGTTTTTCTAGTTAAATTTTCTAGTTAAAAATTACATTCACGATAGCTGATTAGAAGGCAAAACTAAAAATACCTTGAAGAAGTTGTCAGCTTATGCTGAATTCCATGTTTACATTGTCCTTTGTTTTCAAATGTATACATAAGGTATAAAATTTTGATGGGGATGGTAGGGTTTTGTTCTCCAGGGAGTCAAATCAAGCTCTGGAACTGGGAAGGCGCTGCCCCCAGGTACTGTGATTAAGTGATGCTGTATGCACAAGACTTAATGGGGCAAATATTGGTGGTAACAATTTAGCAAGGTGACCCTTCATTTGACTATCAACACAAGACTTAATGGGGCAAACATTGGTGGTAACAATTTAGCAAGGTGACCCTTCATTTGACTATCAACCTGATGTCAATTCCATTAAAAGGTAGCATACAGACTCTTAACCCTATGTTCTATGAGCATCAGTACTAGTTCAAGAAGACAAGTTTGTCACTTGAATGAAATAGGTTTTGATTTTTAAAGATCTCTGTGAAGATGATAGAGAAACATCTCTTCCCTTCCAGAGCAGGAAGAAGCAGTTAAGATGGTCTACACAATGGAGCTGGGAGAGATGGAATGGAAACCAAGCCAAAAGGATTCTGGACCTCCCCCTTCCTGGACAAAAAGCTGTAGTGACTAGTTTACCCTGTTAGAAACACTGGTGTTAGTGCTGAAGGAATTTTACAAATTTAGTGGACAAAGACATTGCAGATATTGAAGGCAACCCCACATAGTTGCCTAAAAACTGGGAGATAAGTCAGCATTTCTATTGAATTCCTGCCTCAAATTGCACATTTCTCGTGGTTTTACACTGGGGATTGCTCCTCAAACTTGGGTTTGCAGATGCCACTGTGGGGGTGGGTGCCTGGAGCTGGGCATAACGAGGTGCATTGTCTCCCAAACCTAAAGCTTTTTGGGAATCCAGGCCATGAATCAGCCTAAAAGCCTACCCACTTAGAAGTCCTTTTCATTAGAAGAAAGTCCCCTTTTCATAGGGAGCTTCAGGGGCTTAGCAGAACTGAACATATAGATTATAGCAGACTTCTGGGAAACATGATACAACTCTCTGTTAGCGTTCACTGAAAACAACTTAATTGAGTAGATCCCAATTTACTCCAAAACTCTTTAAAATTTCTGTCAGCGGTATCAGTTACTCTGCAGAGGTCAGTGTCTCAGGCTTCAGGAACCCAGTCCCTGTGTGAAATTTGTCTGGACAGTCCCACAGCAACGTATCTTACATTGCATCCTCAACCTGGTCTCCTCAGTCCCTCTCCCCGGTTTCCTCTGACCATCCCCAAAATGACGCCGCTCGTTGAAATGCCCTTGCTTGCTGAATCAAGGCTAATTGCTCTTCTAGACCTTTGCTTGCCCCACTGCTCGTGGTGTTTGGGAAGATGACAGCCTCCAGCGTGGCTGCTCACACAGGAGTGTGCGGTGCGTTGTCTGGACACAAGAGGGCTGCCTCCTGCTGCTATCGCCGACGGACCCGCAGTCCAGGGATAAACGCTAGCGCAAACCATCGCTGTTGCAGCTAACGAAGTTTTGAAAAGATTGGCTTAAACCTGTTTCTTCTCAGAAGGTGCTCATTTATTTGTATCTTACTTGGAATCCAGCTTTGCAGCCCTCCTTCTGAAGGAAGCCTAAAGCAAGCAAAAAGTACCTCACCCGTGCTCGAGCTGTCTCTGTTTTTTGCCTGCAACCGTGGCATATTGAGCGATGATCTCATGAGCTGAGCAGGATCTGTGCTGACTGGAGTATGGAGGAGGACACTTCAAAGGAGAAACAGGGTGTTGCAAGAGATAATGTGAATAATGTAGAAGGGAGCAGCTATTAATCAGTGATGCTTTTCCCGAGCAGTTAGCAGGAACGGTACACTGTAGGAGATAGCCAGCCAGATTCTTAAAAAAAACCCTTAATTGAAGCTTACATTTTTATGAATTTACCCTAAGTGAGAGTCTTTGATAAGAGATCTTAACCCAGAGCATAATCAAACCTGTCCCTTGAAGTTCCCTTGACCCTTTAGGAAAGTCCACAGGCGACGGGTGAGTTCCCTGCTTCAATTCCAGTTTGAGTAAGCACATTCCTCTCCCTAAGCCCTTGCTGCATTTTGAATTGGCAGAAGTAAATGTTCTTGTTCTTTTATCCTACGTTTACGCTTATTGTTGTTGATGACTGCAAGAGAAACTGCTGTGTGGTAGCCCTGTAAGTGCTAGATGTTTTCAGCTCGGGGAATGCACTATCTGGCTGCTCTCTGGCAGCGTTCCCGTGGGGCACCAAGATGCTGCCTCAGGAGCATATGGAAGGCTGCTGCGGATACGCGCTAAGTGACTATTTAACAACAAACTCTGTCATTAGGCATAGGAAGAAAAACCTCAAAACATGAATGAGCTAAAAGTACAGTTCTGCAGTTGCTGCTTTCTGCACAGCCCCATTGCCGATTTAATGAAGCTAAAGAATATTCAGAGCCTAAATCTTCAGAGTGGGATAAAGCTGCTGTTACGGAGTTCAAAGGTTTATTATCTAAATACGAAGGAGAAGAATAAAATCTTGCCAGTGCTGTCTGCAAAGCTGTAGATTTCTCCTTGTGCTCCTATTGCTTTTGCAGTAATGAATTGTTTGTGCTTCCAAAGAGCTGACGGCTGCGCTGAGCAGGAGCTGCGCTTCTTATTACAGTAATGCTCTCGAGCACAAGTGCTGGACCCACTTCAAGATAAATGAAGTGGAGTGGAGGTTAGGCTCTCCAAATCTTAGTTTGCATAGCTTAATCAATCAGGTAATGGAGGGCACTTTGAAATTCGCAGTGAGAAACTTTTAGACATTGATGAAGATTTCCTTCTTCCGCTATGAAACAAATGACTAGATAGGGAGCACACGTGATGTATTTGATGTTACAGACGTGGTCATCTCCTGCTTGCCTGACTTGGCATATTTCCTCTGTCATTCTGTAACAGCTATTAAAATTCTTGTTTTGACAGAGTCTTTGAAGTGGATAATTGGATTCTTTCCTAATGAGGACCATATATCTTATCATTTTCTATCAGAAGGTAGGACATTTTTGGCATGACTTTCTCAGTAAAATTTGATTGCAGTTTCAGGAATTCTGGATCTCTAACTTTATGGATGGAAAGTAGCAAGTAGGTCTCTGCAGAATGAATGTTTCACCTTAAACATTTCTGTGACGAATACTAACAAGTAAAGAAATGTATCTAGCCTGACATGTAGGTCATGTCTGCTCTCATGCACACAACAGGATTCAGAGTTTTTAATATAAGAAGTGTAGGGATAGTCAAAAGCTGAAAGTTATGCTTGACTTTCAAGTGAGCTGCAGAACGTAGGTGCTCTACCACCAGCCATAGCTAGAAGAACTACGTTCTTCTATTGATTAGTATTGTCTTGCCACAATGTTTATATCACTGATGGCGGCTGTCATATTAATGAAGATAACATTTAGAATTGAATTAGTCTCTAATGAACTTCCGGAACAATAGCAGTAACTCTCACAAGTAATATACTGCATCTGTTCCTTTAGCCCTAGGACATCTTACATATAATTGGCAATGCAAATTATGAAACCCAATTTTATGAACATTATGTATATTCCTATTTCCAAGATCAGTCCTATTTTCAGGTAGGTAGAAAGCTGGATCGCTTATTCTTTGCTACTCTGCAATTTTACTATTCTGCCTTACTGTAATGCAAAAAACTTCTCATTTCTTACCAGAAATATAGTTACTATTTTAGGGCATTACAAAAATAAGCCATAATATTATATCTCAGATTATGTCTCAGAAAACTTGCATTTGTTCCTTTCTCATTTTTTTTCTTTAATAAACACAGCAAAGAAAGAAAAGACAAAATGCAGCCAGACTGAAATTACTGACATGACATGTTTGCTTTGACAAAAAAGTGCACTAACACCATACCTAAGGATTAAGTTAAAAAAATAAAAAAAAAAGAAAAACGAGGAGCAGTAAGACAAAATATGAGACATGAAAATGATATTTCAGAATGCTTCTGTCTTGGTGCACTGCATTTGTTTTGGTTGTTGCTTTTGAAGTATTACATTAGAACATTTCAATTTATGTTTTGTATGAGTAGCCTTAAACTCTTCAAGAATGGCCGGACATGGTGACTTACCAGATTCTGCTGACAAAGCCAATAAAATTGCTGGAATTTCTGAGACATGAGGAGCTGAGCACTTCCAACAGCACTTCGGATCTTACCTAGGACTAAGCATACAGACAGCTTATTTAAATGCAAAATCGAGCTAAAAAAAACATGTTTCTGAAATGACTGTTTATGTTATAAGGGAAGCAAATATTTGGTTTTGCTCTTTGTTATTATATACATAAAATATTTTTGAAAAAAATGGAGATATAGAAAAGCTCTGTGGCACCTTACTCTTTGGCAATAACAAATGAGAGATGATTAACTCAGAACAGATAAGACTGTATTTACTTAAGGAAGTAGAAAAAAACCAGGGAATATAGACAGCTTCCTGCAGTGGGCATACATACATATGTTTTTGAGAACAATCTTAAATTTCAAAGTAAATGACAACTCCCCCACCCCATTTACATTTGCTCATGTAAATTGAAAGCTGTTGAAATAGTCTTGCCGCAAGAAGCAGTTCGATGCCTGTTGCCTCTGATGCCAAAGAGAGCTTTACACGTACCTAAGATAATATCTTCTGGTTCTGCAATCACAAGTGACTTCACCCAAATGCGTGTCTGATCCCTGAGGGAGCTCTTGCCATCCTGTCTGTTCTGGGGGTAAGGTTAATATAAATGCATAAGGATGAGATCCGCAGAGGAATCACATCTCCGAGACATGTCTTGGTACCTCCATAAGAGGAACAGGTTGCCTACCCAGGAAAATACACAAAGACCTAAGCAAGGAGCTTCAGGCAAAGCCAGACACAATCGGGTGCTCCAGGACTTTGCTGACTCGTGATCAGGCCCACGGTTGGTTGGGCTTTCCCCACTGTCAGTGGACTTGCCATTTACAGTGTGCACAAGCACCGAGGAAAGGGACCAAATTCATTTTACTTGACTTTGCTTCCAAGAGTCATCCATCTAAATCAAAAATTTCTGGATGCTCTATAATCAGTAATCTGAGCTCATCAGCTCAGCCACGTTAGGCACTTATTTTTAGATGAGCTGAATCTCTTCTTGGAGATGCCTCTTTCTTTCTATTGACTTGCTTATCCCTAGAAAACTAACTCCTCCTGGACTCCCACATTTGCTGGAATAAATACCATACTTTGGTATGGTACATACTTTCCTACACCTCCTTCCTACACTTCCTTTCCTACTCTTCCTTTCCTCCACATCCTTCTCTACGCTGATAAAGCAACACTTTAACAAGCATTATAAGCTGGGGTTTCAATGGAAGATTGAGTTTATCCAGCAAATTTCCAGATCTTTAAATAACGCTTAGGGGAAAGACAAAGTGAGGTAGGGGCAGGGGTGAGAAAGGAATTGCTCTGACATGCTTTATTTCAATTTAAGGGAACCAAATTGGTAATTCAAACAAGATGCAGAGGGTGGAATGAAGCTATGATAAGTACAGCAGACCTGATCTGCAGCCTGTGATACAGAAAACATTAAACTCTGGCAGGGTTTAACATTTTGCTGTTATTTAGAATAAGTAGAGGAGAGGTCTGAGTGGCACGTGGAAAAAATATTTTGAGAACAGGTAATACATTTTGATTGTGCTTTCTCTAGACCAGTGAAACATCAGCTTAACCACAAGAAGCAGTAAGAGATAATTTGGAAGTTTTGGAACAAGTTCTGTGGAAACATACAAACTCTGTGCCTTTAAATGCATGTAGAGCGATGCCTCTCCAGCGCCGTTCCAGTTTCTGTTAAACAAACAGTACAGCTGTGCCACAACACTAAATTAAACAGCAATATGCATAATTCATCAGTCCTGTGTGGCACCATTTGTGAAAGGGTTAAGTGGCTCAGGGCTGCATGAGTAATTCACTGGGGTTTTGTCAGCCAAATGAAATAAAGCATTTTAATTGGTTTGGGGTTTTTGATCACCAAACCCTTCACTTTCCTCTATGGAGTTATTGACATATGGAAAGCAATGTTTTGGGTGTTAAAACCTGAACAACGTACAAACATACAAATACCTGAACAAAACCCATAAATTAAAAAAGAAATGTTTCATTTGATCTGAAACAGATTGCCTTGATTTCCTTTTTATAATTTTTAATAATGGCAAAGACTTATAAATGACAAACAGCCTTGTATCCTCCTTTTCCCTTGGTGCTCTATAGCTCAGGACATAAGACAAACTCCCAGGGTGGAGTCAGAATCCCTTCTTTCTTAGGATGGGGAATTATGTTGTAGCAGGAATTGCCTGTTCTGTGCTGTGTTCAACTATTTACTGAGCAGAAAAAGCGAGGACAATTCTGTAGGCTGATGGTTGTAATGCTTGTCTCGTAGTGAATGAAGTTCAGTTTTAGTTTCCTCTGCTGAATGTTATATTTCAAAGCTCAAATATATAGACTAAGGGGCATTGGTTTTAGCCCTCCTGCAGAAATGTACATCTTCACAGAATCTCTATATGACTCATGTTTTCCAGGGAATCTCACAGTTACCCCGACCCCCATATTAAGTGAACGTTTGTTTTATCTTCATTATCCTGAAGGATCACGTCGAGAAGCTTTGGTGATTTAAAGCCCAGTCAGATGAGACAAGACTCAGGCACTGGCAATGCAGCATTTTGATGTGACACCCATCCTTCAGGGATGCAAAATGGTGGTTCTGGGCTACTTGCATGTGTTGCTGCATCACAGTGGTGAATACACATGTATAATTACAGCCCAACCATTTACTAAATATCTAACTCTATTTCCATTTCAATAAGTAAATCAGACATAATAAAACAGAGAAGTTAGAATCTCTCATATTCATGCTACTCTGCTTTGCTGTAATTAAATTAAAGTATTAAAACACTTCAATTCATAATCTTTAGCACAATATTAATAGACAGCCAAAGCCTTGTTATTAATTTCATGCATTGGGGAATTATTCTGATGAGTGCAGATTGATTATCTCCATGAAAGAATGATGAATGTTAGAGACTGGAGAGATTGAGATGTTTGGTGATGCCTAGAAGATTTTGCCTGTAAATAAATGATGATAAAATCTACCAACACACATAAATACATATAATTTTCACACAATCCATATACCTCCCTCCATTAAGATAATATTTACTCGAATGTGAGGAAAGAGTCACACAACCTTAATTCTGCTCCCTGAAGCGTGTGAAGCACTCCATTTTTGTTGTGTGGTCCTGTATGGCTTCTATTCTGAAGCCATAGAAAACCCTGACCATGACTTCAGTAGAAGCAGATTCAGGATTTATATCCTGGTTAGAGATTGTGTAAGTTGCCTGTATACAACATGCACAATTAACACATTGGTGTCTTTTCCCCTGCAATAAGTATATTAGAAAATTGCACGTAATATATATGTGTTCTATTGCTCGAGAAATGCTACAAAATCTTGCAACTGAAAATGGTTTCACATCACAAAGGTAGAGGGGGAAAAGGTAGATCTATATTGATGAAACCAAGATTATGGTCTGATGCTGTAACTCTGCTCTTGACAGGTTAAAAGCTTTGCTCAATTGTGCCGCTGCTGCACCAGCAACGAGAAACTACTAACAATCAATCTGCTTCTGGCATTCATTACTGTTTATTTAAATGATGTGTTTTAATTTAAATTTTCATTCCATTTCATTGTTCAGTATTTTTTCTATACTTGTAAATAAATTGCTCCACGCACAATCTGAGAAAATATGGCTGGGGAAAAAAAAAAGGTATTCAAACTGGCATTTAGACCGTCCTCCTAACTCAAAGCAGGGCATAATATTTGTCTAATCTCTAAACCTAAATTAGTAATCTTCAGAAATATGTCTTTTTCACTATCAACACAGCAGGTAGGCGTAATAGTAAATGTATAATGCTCAGAGTGAGATGACATTTTAGGACAGCAGAGCTACAAGCTGAGAGTGCTCTGGAGGGGAGGTAGAGGAACGGGGTCCTGGTGCACCGAGTGGGACTCGGTGCAAATTTGCTTTATATGTTGCTCAATGGAGCTGAGTTCAAAGAGGAGAAAATTTGAGCAAAACAATACAAATGCTAGGAGGAATTTTCAGATTCCCCACTATGGGACTGGCTTTTATTGACTTTAAAGACTGTTTCAGGGCAATTAAGACATTCTGTAGTCATTCTCAACACTCCAAATGTAAATTTCAATAGCTCCTGAAGGATAAGTTTGTGAAAAGCATTAGGAAATTATGTTAGTAATTTTTCTTTGGATAAAGGATAACCCATATTTGGTCAAACACCTAAGAAAGCTTTTATGGATGATTAATTGACAAATATATTAAAATAAAGTGGTTATGGGCTGTGGGTTTTTTTTTTTCCCCTGAAGTATGGGAGATTTAACTCTACGTTCTCTGTTGCTATTCAGCTGTATTAGTAAAGCCCTTGCAGTACTGCGGAAATATCAGCCAGAGGATTAGCAAGGAAAAATCCAGCATCTGTGGAATGAAGGGGGAAGAAGGGTTCACTCTTTCTAATGCCTTTTCTCCACTACAGATCACTGTACTATGCAGCTATGCCAGCAGAGCTCCTAACCACGATGCCGAAGATACCAGCAAAACAACCTTTCTGATGCTATAGTTTATACTACATTTAATCTTGTTGAACCTATCTTTGGGTTTTTGTAGGAGAATAAACTCTGTGTGGCTGTTCTCCATTTGCCTTGTGTGCTGACATATTTGAGTGGCCAAGCCTGTGGCTTTCAGAAGCCCAGGATGTCTTCTGCTTCCCTCTGCCAGACCTTGCCTACAGGCTGGGCTCCCCCCCCTCCCTGCTCCCATGGCAGAGCTCGTGGGTGGCAGAGTCCTGGCCCTCCTGGTCTTCAATAGCTTTGTGACAACTGAGAGTGTTTTTCTTGTCATCGCCTCCACACTGGTAATAGCCAAACACAATTTTCAGGGTGTAAAACTGAAACTCCAGTCAGCACCCTTGAGAAACACATATCTTTGCTTGAAGGCACCCTGCTGGTGCAAATGATCAGACGGCTTACCTTGGGAACAGTTACAGCCACATATATATTTTATATATATATACCTATATATGTTATAATAAACACTGAGAACACAAATAACTGCCCCCACAAGCAATATATGAACTTTGCAGAGAGACCAAAATACAATTCATGGCAACTGACCAAATAAACAAATTCTGTGAAAAGAGAGAGAGAGAGGTTATTTCTGCTGCAATGATTATCTTCTCCTTTTCCAAGACCTGATGAGTGAAGTTCTTAAAACAACATTATGGCAGAAAAGCTACAGTGAAAGAAAAAATCAATACAGCAATCAGACAGCTTTCTGTGATCTCAGGGCTATTGTGTTAACGCAGAAAATGAAATTGTTTTCTAAAATGCAGTTCTATTTTAACTCTTCCCGTGATTAAAACAAAATAGAAATGGTATCATAAAAGACAGACTTCTCCTACGAGATACAAAGCTATATTTGGTCTTCGGGTACAATTAATATACCCAGGCCAAAAATAACTGATTCAGCATTAACAATGACAGTTTGAATGTGCAAACTTTGCTGTGAAGTGTTTTGGGAATAGTAGCTCCTGCTGGAAGATGGAAAAAGAGATAGAGTTGCTTCTGGATCCCCCATTTGCGTGTATTTTCTTCAGGGAACTGCCAAATGCTTAAATATGTCAGGATACATTTCATGCTGGGATATCATTAAACTTTAGTTCTTGTGGATACATACCTTTCAACTTCCATAGCTCAAACTGGGGATACAAAATATGTCAAAGACTCAACAGGAAAAAAAATTATTCAGCCTGCAATTTTAAAATACTGTGAAGCTCGTTCCCTCAGTGAAAATAATTCTTTGATAACTTCCTTTCACTTGATGTAAGATATATTAGGTGAAGGGATACCGTTTCAAAGCTAATGCAATTGGGAAATTATTTGAGGAAGATCTCTTGGAATGAGTCACATAAAATAGAAAATCAGAAGTCTGGATGTCACTTTTTAAAAATAAACTGAAGACAAACATCTGATTTTTGGTACCCTATATGGACCTATTCCATAATAATTTCTCTAACCTATTAAGGAGGTCACAATGTTCCCCCAAACACAAGCAATAAACCTATTTTTGTTAGTTTGGAAAGGGGATTTCAAAGGTGCATTTCAGTTATGCTTTAGTAACTCTATATCAAGGAATTGCTCCTTTTTTTTTTTCTCTTACAGAGTCACTCTGCAAACGGGGAAACAAAACCCTGATATTCCTTTTTGTTTTCTGACTGAAATGTTCTAGGTTAGAAGGGTGTCACTAACTCCAAATATTAACAAAAATTGCTGAAGTCTTCATGTCCTCTGTACAATTTCCTGAAAACTATCTTCCTAACTGCCGTTCCCCCCTTGCAGCAAGGTGTTTCAGAGTATTTCTGGAGTGCCAGAGCATAGCTGCACATGGTTGGAGGTAGGGTGGTTCTGCACCTGGGAATGGGTAGCCCTCACTGCCCTCCTAGGGAAAGAGAGGGGTAACAGCCTCTGTGTTTCTCCCCTTTGCTCCATAATAATTTTACTCTTTCCAAGGAGATTAAAGTCTTGCTCTTTGAAGCTCTGCTTCAGAGAGTAAGCACTGAATCCCCCACATCAGGAATAGGCAACCTTAGAAGCAGGTGCTTTGAGATACTTAATGATGGCAGAGAAATGACAGTACTGCAAAGATTTGGGGAATTGAAAAATAAGATGCATATGGTAAAAAGAAGTATTAAAAAAATAACCATTATGAAAGAAGGCTTGGAAATCCTCACACAGCCTAAACAAAGCAAAATATTTTGTAATTCGTACTTTAACAGCCCCTAGGAGGGTATTAAAGGATTCAAAGTGTCAATGCAAAGTTAAAATTCTCAGGTCTGCCATGATGAAAAGAAGGACAAAAACCTACACTCCAAAAAGCACTGGAGGCTGAAAGAAGAAAAACATCCTTATGCTTTCCCCCTCCCCAAATCCTACGTTGCTACTTGGCAGACTCGCGCACAATATAGTGGAGAATTATGACTGTAAAATAAGTAAAAAAAATGATGAGGTAAAAATGTAGACATTCTTTCTTTTGAAAAGGTCAGCCCAAGAAATAGACATTGGCCTTTTAGTCACCATGCAGGCCTGGCCCAAGACCTGAGGGTAGAGCATCGCAAGAAGTCATTGAGGGGGGAAAAAAAAAGACAATCAGGAAAGAGTATTGGGAGGCAATGGTGAGATTCGTGAGAGTGCAAGAAAAGATGCTGGTAAGAAAACTTAGTATGAACTAATTTGTGATCTGAGAAAATCTCATCTGAGACAATAATTCAGATTGGCAGGGATTGAAATATTTATAAAACTGAGCCTGAAGAACAAGGATAATTGACCTCAGAGGGAATCACAGGGAGCTGGCTACTGAGTGCTAGGACCACTTTGATATATTACTATCATTAGTGCTGGCTTGGATTTTGTTCCAAAATAGTCTACATTATTTTTCACTTTATCCCATCACTCCTTTCAAGGTGTCCACAGGACGTGAGAGAATAATAATGATTCTTGACAAAACTGTAATAAGAAAAAGCAGCTGAACTATCTAATATTGTACATGCCTGTGTAACTGCAGAAGGGCTTTAACTATTGTTCTTGCCTACTCCTTTCTGTGCTTCCAACAGACCCTTTCTAGGGGTGCAGAAGTGCCTGTAAAGGAATGAAAACCATTTTAAACATGACTGTTCTTTAATAAGAGGCAAATTCTCAGTTTTCAGGAAAATGGCAAAAAAGGTTCACGTAGGACCACCTTGTGTGCTCTGGCAAAGGGTCAAGCACTGGAGCCACAGAGGTGAGTGGGAAGAACGTGTCAGTGGGAGCTGTGGATGGAGCTATTGCACCATTTGAGCCCTCTCTAATACCAGACTTGGGCTCCTCAACTACTTCCACACACCCTGACTCTGGGAAATGTCACCTTGCACAGTCAGTTGCAGAACAGGAGTCTTATATCTAATAGTTCTTTGGTACTACAAGAGTATTAAGAGTGTCTTTGGTACTACAAATGAGTAAGGAAAAAACAGACAACTTCATCCTAACAGATTTCTTATTTTAGCAGACATCTATAAGAAAAAGTACCAAAATGTTCTTACTTTCTTCAGAAAGATCATTTTCTTCTGCTTCTCTTTCCATTTCTTTACACCATCCTTCCATTCTCTTAGTTTCAGTATGTAGCAACTTCATAAACCAAGATCCGTCCCGTCGACAAGGCGACATTCGACCAGTCTCTACTGTCTCAATGGCTGGCTCTAGCCAGGGTTCTGGTGGTGGAAGGTTTGTGGTGTCAACTGGGGTCCTATAATCTTCTCTGTAACTGAACAGTCCCTGTGTCCGTACAGTTCTCACTGCGCTGTATTGGGTGGGTGTGCTGGGCTCTGAGTGCTGCTGGAACGATGAGCCAAACTGAAGTCCCTTGTCCTCCATGGTGATGTGTCCTGGAAAGCCCTCCAGTTCCAGGTCAGCCTGGACAGCTGCTGTTACACTGTTTGAGCGCTTGAATCGTCCGTGTCTTGGTGAAGAGGGAAGAAAGAAAAGAGATTAAGACATATAAATACATATGAGATTATACAGAGGCATAGAATAACGTTTCAGTGAACGGATTCTGGTTTCCTCCTTGGACTTTATACTAAATATTTTTTCTTTGTGCATGTCTCGCTACAATAAGACAGTGACTAACAACAGAGAGGAAAAGCCAAAATGCATAGTGGCATCATTGATCTGAGTAAAGATACAAAAGAAAATCATTTAAATTATCTCTGGAAGCAATTATTGATTTATTCTCATACTACAAAATACCATGTATCATTACTAAATGAACTGGAAATAATTAGCAGAACTGCAAGGTTGCATCTCCTGATAGAAGTCCGTAAAGTACATGTACAAAAAAAGTCAAATATTAAGAACTGTAATTAGATAAAATCTGAAAATCTGCTAAGTTAGCACTATTGAGAATCCTTTAATAAAAGAAAAGTAGTAGCAGCAGGCTTAAGACTGTGGCATTTTTTACATGCCTCGTAGGATGGCCATTAAATGTTGATTTTCTATTGTGATATGCCACCAAATAATGACATTTTAGAAAACCTTTATGTTAAAAAGTTAGGTAGAGAAGTAAAGATTATTTGTGAAATCTTTTCACATCTGAGTCTATTGTTTCAAATTACTTCTAGTCAATGATGGTAAAAGGCAATTAGCAGCCAGATACTCTCTGACAGCTGCCGTGAAATGAGATAATGGTCCCAGTCCAGTACTTAACAGGCAGTGCCTGCCAGGGATAACCCGTGGGTTAGTACATCGGCCAGCAGCTTTACAAAGCTAGAGAAGGACTGAAAAAGCATAAAAGCTGATTCTAGATTAGGAGAAAGGTACCATGGGTTACATCCTAACCATTACATCCCTCTGGGTGGACTGGGAAGGCCTGGATGAGCATGAGGGGTCCTATCAAAGGAACAATATTCCGTTATACAGCTCTTTGCTTTTTTTTTGCAAATAATGAAATTATATTAATCTACTACTTTCAACACTTCACTTCCTTCCCTCCAATTAAAAACTGGAAAATTAACTAAATATTAAGCAACTGCTAAGTAATCTGTACAAATTTTATCAAATGACCAGCACGCATATAGGAAATTTGGCTTTGTGAATTATTTAGGAGCAGCACTTGACAGATGTTTGTTATTAACTCTGTTTACAAACGTGCGTTGTGTTATGAAAGACTACAGATTTTTGTACATGCTTGAATTACCGTTTTTCATCTTCCACTTGCACTCCAACAGAGTGGTATTCCCGTAGGCCTCTGCTCTCGGTATCGGAATCAGTTGCTGTTTCCACCTAATTCAACACAAAAGATACATCTGCAGAGTGAGCACCGACAACTCAGCACTATTTCTACCTGCACTCATTCCAAATAAATTATGTATTTCCTATCTTACTGCTAAGAAACACCGTAAAAGAAAGGGAATGGGTGTTCAGCCTGGTGTCCTTGTTTTGGTGCTGTGTTTTACAAAGCTTTGCACAAGTACTTCTGTTCTGCTGTGTAATTCCCTATTTCAAACCTAAGCAGATGCAATTACTCAGTTCAGCGGACGCAGGGAGTATGCTGGGTCTGGAAGGGATGTTCTCAGAACGAGGAATCCGCAGGATAGCCCCTTTTTATATTATTATAAAACAGTCTCATTATGGTCCTTGATTTACAAAAATAAAATAAAATCTCAAGTAGCCCCATAAACTTGCAAGCGATAAAAAGAAATGCCGCAATGAAAATTTTATCGACGACTGCGTTGACAAATATAGAACCATTTAAATGACGTGAGGGATACAGCAAAATGCCATCTCTCACCTTTTTTAATAACATGGTCCTGAAAATGCTATATCAAGCAAGTAATTTATGCACTTTTAATAGTATTCCCATCTGAAATACACTTACCGAAATATATTCACAGTAGAGTTTTCTTCATAACTGAGACCACATTGCTTTTGCAAGTTTCTGTGGGATTTTATATAACACTCCCCACCACCACACCACCCCCAAGTCTTTGACACAGACATAACGAGTGCTGCAGTATGCAAATTATACAGAACCAAGGGAGAGTCAGGAAAAAAGAAACCCAGTAGAGAAGACGTCCTTTTGAATGATATTTTCACTCTTAAAGAAATAATATCAGCAATCAGTTTTTCAATATGCACACTCCACGTGTGCATTCAAAGGGTATATCCTATGATAATGACAGAGTAACTCTCCCCCTTGCAGCAGTCCCAGGCGTCTCTGGAAGGAGCCCAATGGCCTTTGCAGCTTCTCTCAGCTGCACAGTCCCAGTCCCACCAGGTTTCTGGAAGGATGCAGACAGAAGGGGGAGGAGGATGGGAAGTGAAGGTACATGTGGACTATACTTGAAGAAGCCAGTTGCTGGTAACTTCTCTTTCCACCTTCAAGCAGCAATTCCATGTACATTTGCATGGAAGAGAATTCCAACCAGTAATCAGTATAAATTCATATTTACCTGGATGTACGTCTTGGAGGTGTTCATGAAAACAGCTGGTGCAGGAACCCTTTAGTAAATATTAATGGCATACTTGAACCGTACAGTGTAGCATGAGGCACAGGTTTGTCAAAATCTCCAGATATCAGTGTGGCAACTGTCAGGGAAAGACACATTTCCCAGCGACTCCATTTATTCTGCATGAGGTTGAGGGGAAGGCATGTGCTGCTGTCTGTTTCCACCTCAGCAGTTGCATGGAAACTGGCTATATTCACTTGGATGGGCAGCGCATTGAGAGAATGAAGATACCAGACTTGGGAACAGTCTCCAGGATTTGGTATCATCAGTATAAAACAGAAAGATCCCTCCTGACGTTGGCAGCGAAAAAAGCCTCAACCACAGAGGTAGGAAGCTTGGGGAAAAAAAAAAAAAGAGGCACGACAACCAACTGAAAAAAGGCAAGTTGGTTTCCTAGTTAAGGTAGGTCTTGCCAGCAAGAAGCTTAAGCTGTACTGTGAGGGTCACCCTCTCCTGAAAGAACATTGCTATAAGTAGAACAGCTATAAGGTCCAGTTTCTTAATGCAAGAGACATCTATCAGGAAAGACTATTATTTACAGCATAGAAGGATCCAAAAGAGTCTTTAATAGTAAATTCAAGTTTAAGCGAGGGACTAGTCATGGAAACCAAGTACTGGCTGTGACAGAGGGTAGAGGATGAATCTTCTGCAAAGTATGTGTTCAACGTAAACACAGTGGAAGGTAACCATGTGAACAGGCAGAATGTCCCAGTGATGAGCATAATACCTCTCAGGGCAGTGACACAGGGAACTTTTGTATCTCCTGCCTCAGAAGTTTGACATATAATGAACAAAACTGCCAACCTGGACGTTATGAACAATAGGTAGTCAGGGTGATTTTGAGGCTGTATCTCTCTCCTTACAGAAGCAGGAGAAAATGTCAAAGTACCATGACCAGTTAGTCAAAGGCTGGAGAAGAGGCTGGGCCTTTGTGCACAGCCTTACATGGCAGTGCTTCTGACAAGGTCTAATGACAGTGTAAAGGAAAGTCACAGTATAACTGATCATGAACGGCAATCCCAAGGCATGGAAAGAGTCATTGACTCTCTTTGGGTTCTCGAAGCTTCTTCACACCAGGTAAGATGCTGATGCTGATGGCATGAGGAAGTCAGCACACGTGGATTTCTCTGGACCACAGCTAGGATGACGTTGGACAGGCAACATAGTTCCACTAAAGGCAAATTTTGCCTGATAAATTTGGTGGCCTTCTACAACAGAATTACAGCATTGGTAGATAAGGGAAGAATGACTGATTTCATATACCTGGACTTGTGGAAAACACTTGATACTGTCCCACACAACATCCTTGTTTCTAAAATGGAGAGACATGGATATGATGGGTGGGCTCAGTGGATAAAGAACCGGCTGGATGGTCACACTCAAAGAGTGTGTCTTGATGTCTCTGTGGAGACCAGTGATGAGTGGTGTCCCTCAGGGGTCTGTACTGGAACCAGTACTGCTTAAAATATTTGTTGGAGACATGAACAGTAGGATTGAGCGCACCCTCAGAAAGCTTGTGGATGACACCAAGCTGAGCGGTGTGGTAGATATTCCAGAGGAAAGGGATGCCATTCAGAGGAACTTTGAGAGGCTAGAGAGGTGGGCCCGTTCCAACCTCATGAAGTTCAACAAGACCAAGTGCAAGGTCCTGCCCCTGGGTTGGGGCAATCCCAAACATGTACACAGCCTGGGCAATGAGTGGATTGAGAGCAGCCCTGAGGAGAAGGACTTGGAGGTGCTGGTTGATGAGAAGCTCAACACGATCCAGCAATGTAAACTTGCAGCCCAGAAGGCCAACCGCATCCTGGGCTGCATCAAAAGAAGCATGGCCAGCAGGTTGAGGGAGATGATTCTCCTCCTCTGCTCTGCTCTCCTACCCTGAGTGAGACCCCACCCAGAGTACTGTGTTCAGCTCTGGGGCCTCCAGCATAAGAAAGACATGGACATGCTTGAGCAGGTCCCAGAGGGCCACAAAGATGATCAGAGGGCTGAAAGAGCTCTCCTATGAGGACAGGCTGAGGGAGTTGGGGTTGTTCAGCCTGGAGAAGAGAAGGCTCCAGGGAGACCTTATAGCAGCCTTCCAGTACTTCAAGGGGGCCTACAGGAAAGATGGGCAGCAATGCTTTATCAGGGAGTGCAGTGATAGGACAAGGGGTAACAGTTTTAAACTGAAAGAAGGAAGATTTAGATTAGATATTAGGAAGAAATTCTTTACTGTGAGGGTGCTGAGACACTGGAAGAGGTTGCCCAGGAAAGTTGTGGATACCTCATCCCTGGAAGTGTTCAAGGCCAGATTTGACGGAGTCTTGAGAAACCTGGTCTAGCTGAAGGTATCCCTGCCCATGGCAGGGGGGGGCTGGAACTAGATCTTTAAGGTCCCTTCCAAACCAAACCATTCTATGATTCTATTCTATTCTATGATTCTATTGAACTGGGTCCAAGGAAAGGACCAACATCGTTACTTCCATTTGTGGGACTGTTGATCAAGATCCTTGAACTTGTTTGGATGAACTGCAGCTCCAGATGATGGTGGCAGTGATGCAGGCACAGGCTTCACAGCAGTATGAGCCTGAAGGTTTGACAAGGCAAAAGAAGCTTATAGGTGGCCAGGCTGAAGAAGCTGAGCAGATGGGAACACAGGATTCATTAGGGTCTCCTGTTCTCCCACATGCTTCAGCAAGGAGGGACAGGATATTGTGTGCCAGACAAAATCTGAGCTGAAGCCAGAGAAAAGAAACCAAGCAGACATCTCCCCACATGTCAGTCTTTGCCTTCAGTTCCTTCTAAAGCACTGCACTCCCTTCATAGAGCAATATCCTTAGGAAGACCATTTCTACACCCAATGCTCCTTGGGACTACTGAGTGATGTAGAGGGCAGATTGCTGGACATGGAAATAGGCTAAGGAAGGTCAATGGTATCATACCTGTGGGGCTAACATACAGCTAGTGACACTGTGGAGGTGAGCAATGGTCAATGGACAGAGAAGATACTTTCGCCTTCCACAAGGATGTTTCAGCATCTGAGACATCGTGCTGTTGGAAACGTGATGGTCTAAAGATATAAACAGGAAAGGTTCCTTCGGATAACATCAGTTTGGTCAACTGATGTTGTAGGAACAAGGTGGGCAGACTGGCAACACACACTTTTCTCCCATATTGCATATCAAAAGGAGATCTGTTTCTGCAAACTGCATTGTTTGGTTTAGTAGCAGATAGCAGGTCTTCTTTTGAACTCTGCTTCTGATGTGCGGAGGCAGAGTTCCCTTTTTATACTGGATGGGCTGGTATTTTTCCATTGGCACAGCACATCGAGAAAAAGTCTTTCATTTACCTGTTATCAAGTGCCTTCTTATTGATATTTCACCTAAAAGTATAACCTGAGTAATTTGCCAATATGCAATTGACACCTAGAATTTACAGGCATAAATGAAGTAATCTGCTCTAAAATTTTATTCAAAACAAAATTATCAGGAAAATGATGGCCCAGGTATCAAAATAAAATGACATTAGTTACCTCTAAATATAAACCTTTGCCAAATTATCCTTCTCTCCAGCTTGCCAAGACTGACACTGACTAAATGACCTGATGATTGCCTTCATATTTTAATGCTTTCATTTCCTCACTGTGCCTTGTAGCAGCAGGAGAATGCCAATTTTTGCATGTGTGCAATCTAGGATTGCAAATATTGTAACAATCAACAACAACAACAAAAAAAAAACCAGATCTGGAAAAAGGAGGCAAATGCCAACACAAGTAAAAGTGGGAAATAACAAAATAATTTGCACTCACAAAGAAACAAATGGACAAATAAATTGCATTTCTGAATGACACGTATTATAAAGTCTCCTGCTAGAAGACAGCAGGAAACTGTTTAGATTTAATCAGATTGGCCAGGCTAGATTCAAATGAGCAGAGAAGAAAAAGTAATACGTTTGGTTTGATTGTGTGGCTCCAGAAACTCAAAATAAGGCTTAATAAATCTGTTGCTATTCTCCATGATTCATTATTGTTTTAATACTTGCATGGGTTCTAAAACCTTAATATTTGCAAATTGGCCCACAATCTCAGTAAAGCAAAATAATGTGACAAATTGTATATCTATCTGGTTATAAGGGAGACTCACAGAGAAGAGGAAACAGGAAAATAGCCAGACACTGACCAAAAGCAGAAGAAAGAAGGGGAAATCTAATATAGCAGGTCATCTCCCTCTCTCCTTGCAAACAAAGAATTAAGACTAAAATTTGGCACTTTATGCCATGAAAAATGTTCTTTTGTGGGCTTATAGTATTTGCATAAGGTTTATAATATTAACAGTAAATGTAATTTTGAGATTATTTCTATCTTGTCTTACCTTTCACAAAGGCAAAACACCTCCCTCCATGTTTTTTGCTGCCAATACAAGGAGCAGACAGTCCTACGAATCCTCTGTGATCACACTATCACATACTGGCCCTGACTTGGTAATAAATGATCCACAAGTTAATTATACTCACACAAAATTATTTGAATAAGTGCAAATCACTATTGCAAATAACTTGCTTGTTATAACCAATCTTGCTTTGTTTCTAGGCACTCATTATAGAAAAGGACGCATGAACTGACTAAATTATTCCTTCAAAGTATTTACTAACCTTTTTTTATCTGATAATTTTAACTACTTAAAAGCAACTTTTATTTCTGTATTAAAGTCATATTCTGCTCTTAAACATGAGCACTGCAACATAACATTGTAGTGTCCTAAAAATTCCAGTTTAAGCTTCCATACATACTGTTGCTAAGGGAGGCTTGAAGTTAATATATTCAATGCATAAGAAAACAGATTTTCACCCGGTGCCTTTTGCTTCTTCCTCATAAGCATCAGTAATAAGAGTCCTTCAGGCCACATTATCTCTCCCCATGCAACTTCACTGCCCTCAATGGGTTTTTGCTGCTGTAACCGATTTGTTCTATAATTAGAATTTAATAAACAATCTCTGTGATGATGCACAGGAAGGGAAATAATTCACCTTTCCTCTCTTGCATAGGCTTTTCTGTAATAACAAGAGTAAAAAAGGGAAGAAAACACTACATTTGACACTAGATCAAGTACATGTAATTGTGAATGCAGATAACCATTCTTAGGTACAGGGAGATCTCATTTGTATGCAGTTACTTCAAAGTAGGAAAAATACTTCAAAAAAACCTACAGTACTAACTGCTACCGCTTTCCTTAACTGATGGAATACTTTTATCAGCCAAAAAACATATAATCTTTCAAAATAATTTTTAGAAACACAGCAAAATAAGCCTACACTTTCATGCTTGAGTGATTTTTTTGTGCCTCACCACAGCACCCCAGTTAGCTACTCCACTACTTCTCAGAAGAACATCTGGACTACTCAGACACATTGCGTAGCACAGTAAGTGCTAATTACCACAAAAATATCTTACAACGGGTTGAAAACTTCCACTGGTCTTTTAAGAAAGCACTTTTTGTTAGAAATGCATGCCAGAGTTTAGAAACAGGATTTGTGTCAAGCTAATATGACATAGCAACAACAAAATAATGCACACAGCAGTGGTTGCTCACTACTTTTTTGGTGTATTTAATGCTAAGTGGCAAATTGTCCTGAACCAACAAATATTCTGCCAGGCAGCAATCTGTGTCTTCCCCACTCTGAATGTTTCATTATGTTAGATGGCAGTTAAGAAAACGAGCAACAGTAATTTGTGAAAAGAGTAAAAAATTAGACGGCTTTAAAATAACCATAGCTTTGTTTTAACTACAATTCCAGCTGCTAAACTTTTTGAGAAATGAAGAGGCCAAAATATAACCAGTGACTGGGAAGTCTGCAGATCGGCTAAGCCTGTATATTCTGACTCATATATATATATATATATTTGTATATAGGTCAATGTTACTGCTAAAGGGCAGGTTACAGCCTCTGTATCCACGAAGGTGTTACCAAAAATTTCACTGGTTTGGAATCATAGCATCATTTTGGTTGGAAGAGACCTTTAAGATTATCTAGTCCAACTATTAAGCTACCACTGCCAAGTCCATCACTAAACCACGTCCCTACATCTACACATCTTTTAAATACCTCCAGGGGTGGTGATGCAACTTCCCTGGACAACCTGTTCCAATGCTTGACAGCCCTCGTGGTGAAGAAATTTTTCCTAATATCCAATCTAAACCTTCCCTGGCACAACATGAAGCCATTTCCTGTAGTTAATGTTGATATTGTTTTGATTGCTATGTGTACACTGAAGTAGAGCACTGACAAGGGTGGCATAACCCAAACAGTACCAAGAAAATGTAGATACTCACCCAAGTGAGTACATCATGTGGGTACAAAATGCCTTAAATGGAAATTCCTGCCTTAAAGGGAAATTCCAGTTTGGGACTCTAGAGTTTCTTGAATACAGTTTTTACCACATGATGTTAATACTTTCATTAAATATATGTATAAATACTATTCAGAAAATCCCCTTTCGACAAAAAAATCAGGCGAGTTACTGCACTAATCCTCCTGAATACAGCTTTTTGAATGATTTGTTCAACGAAGATTCTGGAGATTAAAAAAAACACCAGATATTTTGAAGCGTGATATCCTGATGATAAATGAAGATGACAAAGGCCATTCTCTACGCTACAATTAGTGCTTCTCTCCAAAACCACCATCATGAATCAGCCTCCACTCTTACAACATTTGTTACCATGTCATCTGCTTCCGGGATTTCTGTTCATTTTACAAAGCCTTAATGTCTTTTAAATAGAGAAGAAACCAAGGACTGCATGTTTTCAAATACTTGAAATAAATAAGGAGCAATTTCTTGACATTTTTTCTCAGATATTTTACAATCCAAATGGTTTTAATATAAAATGGCTTATAACTAGAGCAGGTTCTGAATGTTAATCATTACCACATATACCAGGGTGTGCAAAAGCGCAAGGAAAATCCCTGAAAATATATTAGCAATGACCTTGTTCTTGACTCAGTGCTGATTTTACTCTAAATATTCTCTACCCTCCATTTTAATTCAAATGCTTTGATAAGTCTTCTGCTGTCATGGTAGAAGACAGATACGGAGACTATAGGTACTAGT